>BJCM01101978.1:0-12752 GCA_018326385.1 Flaveria bidentis
AGGGGTATTTATACCCAGCCCTAGTTTCACAAAATGCCACATTTAGTCCCTGTACTTAGCCCTCGAGTTTCCAAATTTGTTTCGGTTGAAAACGACATTAATTAGGCTCGTTATATTAATGACAAAAATGTAATTAATGGTATTTGTAACTTAAAAATGGTTTTATTTATAACAATAAATTTATATAAAAGTGGTGTATTTTATGATGACGGTTGTGATATGTGTAAGGGTTTAAGTGGCAGCAATGCAACGACAAGAGCACAAACGTAGAATGTAACAAAGCAAGCAAGTATGATATCCACACAGATAGTTCATAAAGATGAGGAATGACCGACTAACGAAAAGATAACGGAAACACGCAATTGACGGACCTTTTGGTGACGGATGTCACACATAATATATCAAAGATTACAAGTAGCAATTCATGTTATAAGTTATGAGTTAGCAAGTTTATAGAACACATATCGCTACAACCAAACCTCGACTTGATTACAAGTTTATATGATTGGCTAAGTGTAGTTGGTTCCCATGATAAACAAGTCATACGTCATCAGGAGCGGCAATACATCGGCTTTAGCACCAAATAGGCTTGTCAGGCCCAAAGATCTAAGACGTTGCCAGCTAGCAATAGTTAATGATTGTAAACAAAATATGTATCTCATATAAGACTTACAACAATACCAATAACCATGACAAAAAGTAAAGATGAAGTGCAAGTGCTTTACAAGTTTAAACGTTTACAAGTGTATGTTGATAAGGTAACATGTTCCACCCCAAAATAGTGTGAAATAATATAAAAAATGGGCAAGAAAACTCACATGGCAATAAGTATAAAAATGACGATTAATAAGATTTATAATAGGCGTTGTTCCAAGGTGAATCGTCACAAGTGACCTAAATATATATATATTCACAAGGTTAAAGTTTAATAATAAGTTTAATGAACTATCGTGAACTAGAGTTCAATTTGATGTTTGGGGCTTTGTCAATTATATTTAACAAATGGAAAATCAATTATATTTTCTTGGGAACAATATATTTATATTTTATATAAAGATATGAAATAAGAATAACATTTATAATAATTTTTTAATTTTTATAAAGTTTAAATAAATTTTTATAACTAAATAAAATGAATACGATTTAAACAATAATTTAAAGACAATGTTTGAAAATATACTAAGTATATCATCAGCTTTAGAATATTAAATAAAAATATAAGGATATTTTTTTATAAATAAGTTACAGAAGAATAATTAAATGGTTTTAAAATAAATAAAGTTTATAAAATGATTTTTTTATAATTTTTAGAAATTTTTATATATTTTAGAAAGCTAAAAATGATCCTAAAAAATAATGGAGGTCGCCGGTTTCGAACCCGGGACCTCTAGTATGGGATGTGTGTATGGAACCAGTAAACCAAGGCCTCAGCCGCGGTTTATATTGGTTTCCAAATTGTCATAAACCCAGATTAAGAAGTTCCCTTAAATCACATAAACCCTAATTCATCATTGATCAAATTGATGTATCAGATAATGTTGTTAAAAAAATAATCTTGAGGCTTTTGTTCCCATGTAAAAACGAGTAAAAAATCCTCAACAATTACCCGATTCGATGTAGAAAATGATAAGAACAAATGATGAACAGACGAAGAACAACCGCGGCTATGTCGCGACTATGTCCGATTGCAATTGGTGATAATAACTCAATTAATTGCACAGGGAGCTTCCAAGAGAGACGGTGATTGAAAGCCCTCAATCAATTGTGGTTCCAAGTGTGTAGAAGGTGGGGTTCGACTCGGTTGCAGGTCAGGATGAAAATGGAACTTGTTTGAGTTATTTGGTTGTGTTTTAGATGAAATTGGATTGTGTGGAAGTTTAGTTACAGTTAAGCGATCATGTATGTGTGATTAATTTGATTGTCATTTCTTGTTAATACCTGAACGGTCACATGATTAAGATTGTCGGTTACGCGATGGTTCGAGTTGTAACCGATGCTTTATTCACACCAAATACATGCATTTAAGGTCATAATAAGCACACGAACGAGTTCGAAACGGTTCGTAGACGATTTCAAAGGGTTTTGGTTCACCGGAGCTCGCTGGAAAATGGCCGGATTTCCTTGGCCGGCGTCGACGGGGAAAAGGGTAAACTCAAATTTGATTTTATTAATTTGGCAGTTTTAGTCCTTGTGGTTTAATATTTATCATTTTATGTACAAACTTCTCAATTAAAGTTTCTACATTTGCAAATAAACCCCCAAACTTAATTTAATTTTATGTTTTAAACATTATTAAATTTAATAACCCTTATAAGTTATCGTTATAAGTAATCTTATTATAAGTAATTTTATTATTACTAATATTATTATCATTATTATTATTGTTAACATTATCTTGGTTATTATTATTAATTTTATTAATATCGTTATCATTATTAGTATTATTGTTATTGGTGATATTATTATTATTCATTATTATAACTTATTATTATTTTTATTATTATTACACAATTTAATATCTTAATTATTAGTTTTCATACATTACATACTAATAACAACTAAGAAATAACAATAAATCACCCATAAATTCCAAGATTGACAACAATGGCCCTTGTAAGAATTAACTTTTAATTAATAAAAATACGAGTTACAAAATTGAATTTATGCCATTGAATAAAAACGTATTATATCTTACCCGAATCTTTTTCAAATAAAATTATGTTGAAACGTAGACCAACTTAAAACGTAAATAGAAAACACGGGCAACGATGTCGTATGCAACATCATAAAGTATAGATTGCAATTGCATCGTTGCGTTTTCGAACTAAATTTATCGTCGACAAACTTGAATTTATTCAGTAGTCAAACCCAAAATTTTAGAAATTTAAGGAAGTTAAAACGCTATTTTTATATAGTTTTTAGAAAGTTAAGAGGCCAAAGCGTAAAAAGCAAAAGTTAAGGGGTGGAATGGCAGGTGGCTTTTATTTAAGGAAGTTAAAACAATATTTTTCTACAATTTTTAGAAAGTCAATGGGCTAAAGCGTAAAAAAAACAAAAGTTAAGGGGATGGAATGGCCGGTGGCATAAACCACCGACCTTCCTAAATGTGTATATAGTAACTAGAATTTTTGACCCGTCGCGCGTTGCCACGACATCATACGTAGTGTGATAAGGTATAGATTACAATCAACTCGAGTCTATTCTAAAATAAATTTATATACGTCAATATGTAACCCCGCGCGTTGCAACGTACTTTTCCTCTCTAACTTAGATTTAAAGCGAAACATAAGAAACAAAACTCGTAAAAAAACCAAAATTGCTAAAGCAAAAACAGAATGTCACCCTCTAAATAGAAACTCAGGTAGTGCGACAGTCAAAACGCATAGTTAATATTTAAAATAAGTTATATAAGTTATACCTAAAGTGTAGAAAAAATAGTAACACAAAAATGTACAAAAAGAATAACACAGGGTACAAAAATGACACATTGAAAAATATAAATTGCCCAAGTTTCAAACCTGATATACAAGTTAATGAGTTATTTACCGCCAAACCAATGCCCAGTTTTGTTTTAAGACTGAAACGCACGTATTATATATCAATCTAAATTCGTGTGGAACATTCTTACCAACCTTTATAAATAAGGTATAGTAATTTGCTATTCGTTTGATCTTATCTTCATGATGATAGGTAGTTTTCTTATTATCATACCGGTTTGTATGAAGATTTTTTTGTTAGAATGTGATCAACATGTGTGAGATATGGCATGATTGCGTGATTGTGACAACATTACCATGGTTATCTGTTAACAAATGTTTGGATATTATTAATATTGAAATAACTAATCAATCTGATAAATGTTTATTGCATCATAAACTTTGCTTAAACATTTATTATATAATAGTCGTATGTCTATGTGTAATTCTTATGAAATCGAATGAGAATGGATTTGATTAATTTTATCGGGTTTATATGTATGTATTCCTTTACATGTTATAGCAACCGGTAATTGTTGAATTTGATATATTGTTGGTTTGTAACTTGTCTAGGATTTGCTACCGTAATACTACTTTTTACGATCATAATATATAAAATATAGGTTATAAGAATGAATGATATTGTTTGCCTCGTTCAGATCATGACGATTAAAATGTAGTGTTAAATCTTAGTCGGGTAGTGCAAATTTTTGTCCCCCTTATATTAATTTAGCCCCCCACCCTACCAACCCCGCATAAATGTTTAAGCTCCACCACTGATTGACCCTGAACAATTAAAAAGTTCACTATCAGTACTTGTCTTGTCCGTGAACGACACTTGATCCTTATATCATACTGCTATCACGATAGATACATTTGTCTTATTATGCATATAGCCTAGTTAAAATAAAATGTTTTTTATAAATTTAAAACAAGAATTGTATGAAAATTCAAGCATGTTTTTATTAAAATATATTATTAGGTCTTGATTAGAATGAGCCCACGGATCCAATTATGTTTTTAAAGTTACTTATTATTTTTATATATCGTAACCTAATTGTGCAATAATATTATTAAATATTTTACCATCTTACATGGTATCAGAGCTGTAGTGTTCTGGTTATCTTCTTCTTCGCTGCACCACACAAAAACATACAAACCCTAGCTGTCGTCACCGGGTTCAAACCCTAGACAGGGCGGTGTGCCGCCACCACCGCCGCCCTGTCCCACTTTCATTTTCTGTTTTGTTTCTTTATCTTCTAGTTCCCATTAAATAAAGCTTCGTTATTAACTAAATATTCAAACAAGATATCTATTTTTTTGGTTGGTTCACAATTATATTCTTGATTTATTCTTGAACTACGACTCACAAAATGCAACGATCACTTCTTTTCTTCTTTTTTTATTCTTGGTGCTTTAGCCATGCCAAAGACCACGGTCCACGGTCCACGGCCATCGATCTCAAACTACGGTTTGATTGTTTTTTTCTCTTTTTATTTTTATAGATCTACAAATCTTATTTCTTGATCTATGGGTCGAAAAGAGTGTCACCTGACCACGGTCACCGGCCTCTCTCTTTGTTTTTCTTTTTTCTTTTTTACATCTATGGATTTTTTCTTTTGATCTACAAATTCAAAACACCGTCACCTGAACGTGATCACGTGCCTTGCTTTCTTTTATTTTTATTCCTTTAGTTTTAATCTTTTGATCTACGGATACAAGTGACTACCGGCTACTAGCCTCGACACATCATGAACGACTATGGTCGTCAATTATTGACTTATCATTCCACAAATCAATAATCGAGAATCAAGAACAAATCAACTATCAAGCAAACTATGGGTAACACAATCAATCAAAACATGGATGACACCATCAAGCGCAATATTGTCTTTTCGCAAATGTTTGGATAACCGAGTCGATCGAAGCATGCTTAATTTATTATTATTGATTTATGTTTTTTTTGTTTTCCAGTCTTAACGTACGGTTACTTCCGCTACGACTGCAGGGGAGTATTAGAATATATTATTAAAGTTTATGAGCATACGGACCCAGTTAAACTTTTAAAGTTACTTATTATCTATATATTGTAATCTAATTGTTCAATAATATTATTAAGTATTTTATTATCTTACAATTTTATGTAACCATATTTCTAGTGATAAATCACAAATAAGAAAACCTGGCATTAGAAATTTGTGATTCAATTAAGTCCCCAAATATAGATTCGTTTCAGTCTCAAAATCACCCACCAAGTACTCATAAGTATAGACTATCAAGTTTTTCTTTGGTTTTGTTGCAAATTTTATCAAGCAAACCCAACAACACCAAAGAAAAATGTAAGAGCAAGGCATTAGTCAAAGATTCAGTTTTTGGTGATTTATTGGCTAATTAATTAGTCAATGGTCATATGATCAGTAACAGTTGATAAGTTTAGTTAATTTCATATTTACTGGATTGGTTTCATTTAAATAATATCTTAGCTTGTGTTATGTATTAGTTTCTTGTCATCAAGTCATCACAACCAAATTTCTATCTTGTGCTAATTTATCTATTCAACGTTTAGCGAGTTATGTTTATGTGACATTCAAACCTGTAATTCAAGTTGTTGCATGTTGTGCTTTATAGTTTGAACTTGGGGGTGATCATCTTCTAATCTTGTGTAAATTCAATTTCAAGTTCTATTAATTGTTTAATAGTTTTCATTATAATCAAACCCAAATCACAATTCAACGAACAATAGTTAACTAATTTAGTTATATAATCAATTCAATTTAACATCATCTATAGATTTTTAGATTTTTCGTGGTTTAGCATCCTACTTGTTCTAACTTAATTAAGGTGATTAGAAACACATAAATAATCTTCTTATTTGATCATGATTTCAACATGATCACCCATTCAACTTAAGGCCACAAATCAAATGTTGGTTTCGTCTTCTCTTTAGAATGCCAGGAAAGGGTTTAGGATCTTTTGTCGCCGACGATGCTCTTAATAACCTTTTCCTTCTGGGCCAAATCAAACATGTGAGAAATCAAAATCCACAAGCTAACAAATAATGTAAATCAGAATGTAATTCTAACGGAATAGAACTCATTTGTAGATTGGTAAGAATGCTCATTAATAAATTGATATTGCTATTGAAACACTAGAATCAAATAAGGTATGGATAGTCTAAACCTATGTAGCACCGAAACGGGTACGGGAGGGGGTACAGGGAACGACAAATATAAACAATTTTAGATACGAGTATGGCAAAGGTACGCTCAATATATATATATATATACATATATATATATATATATGTATATATATATATCAAACAATTTCCAAAATAGACTTTAAAGCATTAAACAAATTTCAAAAATAAATTCCTTAAGTAATTAATTATCAATAATCAAATCATTTTCATATCCCAGTTCATCTAGCGTGAGATTGAAGGAGCCGGTTGTTGTTGTTCTTGTTTCCTATGTTGTCAAAGGCGCTAAGCGTACTCAAGACGCAAAGCCATAGTCTGTTGCCTAGGCGCAAGGCGCAAAAAAACATACACCTGAGATAAGCAAGGCGTGATAATAAATAAAATAAGAAATGTATATAGTCTGTACATAAAATTAATATTACTCTCTAGTAATATTTATAAAACTAATATAATTAGCAATTAAAATCATCTAACCAACATAAAAAAAGGTACAATTGTTTTAAAAATAATCAGATTAAAAGAATTGTAAGATATGTAGTTGTGTACTACCTTTAATTTTAAAAACCTTTAAAAGAAAAAGAATTTTTTAAACTCTAAACCATTAATATGGTGTTGTCACTATTGTTAACAACTTTTTAGCAATGTATGTATGTACTATATACATTAACTACTGAACCTACTTATATACTTGGTATTTTTCACTTTCTTAGCTTCTATCCTTTCCCTTCTTCAAGTTTATGCATTTTAGTAATTTTAAGGTTGTTCAAGGTAGATTTAGCCAGAATCTCACTTGAAAGTCTCTAGAAACGCTATCAAAACTCCCTCGAAACGTTCCCATGCATTACCCCCGAAACCGAAGCGCCCTAGAAACGTTTCTTAGGAGTTTCCTAGGCGATTCTGCTTCAAACAAGTACTCGAAACAGGTACTGCATGTTTTGGGCCGCTTCGGTGCTTCTGAGGTCTAAACCCCATTTCTTTTAATGTGTTATTTGACATTTGGTTTTTTATTTCTAATTTAAATTCCTCATCAAATTTCCGATATGAACAACGTTTTGGAAGCTAAATCCTCTAAAAAAGATCTAACAAATTCTATTTGAGAAATGGTTTATATAATTTGTTATTTATATGTCTACAAGTTTGCATGTGTATAGGCAAGTTTATAAATTTATGATAGCAAGTCTACGAACTTACATGTTTATAAGCTCGCAATATTTGAAAGTTCACAAGTTACAAAATTCAAAAACTTATAAGTTTTGAATGTTTATAAGTTTACAAATATGAACATATGTTTTTATGTTTTCTTTATTTATATGACAGGTTACCAGTTCTTTAAAAGCATAAATAAATTCCTTATAATTCATAAATAGGGTCTTATATTTCAAATTAGAAATAAAATGAAAGTGGTAAGGCAACATTAAAATTTAAAACCCGCTCACATGGTGAGAATTTTTTATTTGAGCTTCCGAAAGAATGAAAAAAGGACTACTAAAGCTTGCTTTTTATACGTCTGGTTACCATTGTGCTAGAGTTTTCAAAGGACATAAATGTAATGAGTTATGCCTTGTATATTTTGCATTAAGTTATACACACCTTATAATGTGTAAACAATAATGGAATTATGTTTTCTATCTAACTCCGTAAAAATGACACGTTAGCCCCCTCCGAATGGGGGTGACGGGTGTTATAACAATTCTAAATACAACACGATATAAAGAAAACCATCAATCTCTAAAACTGGTAGTTACAAAAATTACACTAGTATAATATGGGCGAACATGTTTAAGGTTCATTCAAAGTCTGTAATTCTATTCAGACGACCTCCTAAGGATTCAAAGATTGAGATATATTTATGTAATAATAATGTTCCCACAAACATAACTAGCCCTTTTAACTATTTATGACCTTAATTAAAAAAAAGAAAAAAGAAAAAAAACCGAAGGACAAAAAGGTGTTCACAATCAACCCAATCGGACCAGGTCGTCGGTTACTAGCAACTTCTTAGGATTCAAGTCGTCGGTTACTAAAAGAAAATAAAAATTCAATTAACTATTAGCTGATGTCTGTAGTTATATATAATGAGCAGTAAAATCCTTAGATTACCTTCGTAAACCTGACTTTGCAATCTTGTTGGTCTTCGACGTGAACAAACCTGTGTATGTATTGTGCGTTTCAAAGTTGCAGTAGCACCAAGTTGCTACTGAAATCAAAAGCTCTCAAATCCTGACTCGTTCATCCCCTTCAATGTCATCACTAACGGGTCAAATGGGTAACTTTGGCAAGGTAGATACCTTTTTTTGTACAAGTAATTAAATGTCATATCATATATGGTTACAAAAATTAGATTATTTCAGAATTTTTTATTACAATGTTTTAAAAGGTTTTTGTCATCTTCTTCTAACCCTCACTCTTTCACCCTTAAAATGGATGTATTTCCATTCACTCAGGTACTTGCCAAGAACTAGTTTTTGTTTCTCCATTTCACCAACATCTTTAAAAGCTCGTGCAACTTTTCTGACCGTGTCCTCATCTGGTTTTACGCCTAGTTCCTCCATGTCTGCAAACACCTGATTATGTAGACGATTAATTTAATCAAAACCCAAGCAAGAGTAATAATTTTCTTTATGATACGGCTAATTCACACACCCTCTTGTCCTACTCTAAATTTACACCTTTTGTCCATCACCGGACTTGAACCCTCAACCACTTGGGGAGAGAAATCTTTCATTCTTCCCTACATACCTTAGTACCACTAGGCCACAAACCCTTTGGCAAGATGAATAATTATGAAAGTAGGTACCTCTATGATGTTCTCATGCATGTTATGATGAGCATACATGGATATCATTCTTGAAAACAATCTTCTTGAGATAGATCTTTCATGGGTATGCAAAATCATATTCCAAAATGATTGTGCTTCGTTTACCCTTTGGTCCATGTCAAATGCCAATAGGAGGGTGTCAAATGTTCCCATGGTCATTCCTTGACCTTTACAAAACATCCACTTCGCCACCTGTGTAATATTGCCAAACAGTGAACAAATCATCGTATTATTTCTTCTTCTTTTGTGGCACACATGCACACATATATGGCATCTATAATGCATGCATGTACCGACTATAAAATGCATTTGACTAGATATTTCACATAAATCGCACAATATTCAACATTCCGATAACATTGAGATGATTTAGTTGAAAAAGTCTATTTCCAAAACCTATTAAACTATTAGCATTCATAGTGAATATTGCAATAATGTTGAGATGCTTTAATTAGGAAAATTATTTTCATACTTGAATAATTCGTTTCCATTGTTTCCGTTGCTTTAGGATATTGAGAGCCTTGGCTATTGCTATCACCGGAAATTCAGATTCCCAAGCTGTCCATTTATCAAGTGCTCCATAAACAGCTTCTTTCTCATTTGGCAAGCTGCAAACCTGTAGGTTAGAATTTTGAAATAAGTTTATATTTTGATTTTAAAGAAGTCCAAAAATAAGTGAGTTAGAAACTAACAAAAATATTAGTCAAGAATGAGCATGATCTTGTTTCAAACCAAGTTGTAGATAACTAATGAAGATATGCGCGTACAATTTGAACAAGATTAAGTGCCTTTTGCCCAGATGCAGCAGAATCTCTCTTATTCCATAAGTGGTGTTCTGTTTTGCTTGGTTTTTTGGCGATTTTCCTGCAATATTCATTTAAAACCTTAATTCGTAGAGAAAAAAAAACAAAGGCCTTATGTCAGTAAACTGATTTAGTACCATGCTACATGTAGCTCAGATACTCCCACTGCCCGTCTTTTGAATTTTGGTTGTCTCAAATGATATTAGACTTGTTAGTATTGTCTGCCTTCTAATTAAAAAAAATTATTTATGGTGATTTCTTGTTTTATGCATAAGACAAGCTAAAACTACAATTCTGCAACTCTTTATATGTGTTTTCTTCGTCTAACCATCAACTTACTGAAATCAAATGAGAATTACTTAATGGTGGTTTCTTGTTTTATGAAGTCTATCTAGCATAATAGCTGCAAAAGTGTGGTGACAAAATGAATGTCAGATTTAATCAAAAGTGTATAAAAAGTGGCTTCAATAGCTGCAAAAGTGTGGTGACAAAATGAATGTCAGATTTAATCAAAAGTGTATAAATGGCTTCCAGAGCTATACAAACGGTGATCAAATATGTATACTTTTGTTCAAACAGGTGATGGAAAGAACCTTTATAACCCTAGCTTTATATATTTGGCATATCAACAAGTGAAATAACATTGTAAGCAATTGTTGAGGAAAATAATCAGCAAAAGCTGCCTTTGTGCATGTTAGACAGCATCCTTGTGTTCTAACTATAAACCACCTTATAAATATAAGGTTTATGTAAAATCTCCTCAAAACTTAGATACATTTTGAATACAACCTAAAGCTGGTATTGTTGAGATAAATCTTTTCTATTCCAAATAAAGATAAAGTATTAGAAAAGACGAATTACCCGTCCATGTCATTTAACTTGATCATTTGTCGAGATCTTTGATTGTTGGAACATTTGACAACAATTGTCTGTGTCAAGTTTCAAACACATTAATACTCCCATGATTCTGAATAATATTTTTTTGACACTTGTAATTAGAAGTATCACAAAACGAAACCGAACAGTTGAGAGAGTAAAGACTTGCCTTTTGTCCAGAGAGTGCAGGAGTACGAATACAGAATACATTGGTACCAATCTTAATCTACTACCAACAGGAAAAACAAAATCAATAACTTAAAGAGGAGTGAAACTAGAAACTGAGATGTGATTGATTACTCTGTTAACCTGATATGAAGAAAACATTTGACTTATTTCACCAACGTCAGATTGCAGTTAGCGAGTACCCTGCGCAAAGCGGGAGCGAAGTCAAGCAACGAGTACGCCCTTTTTTATTTGACTTCTTTCGCCAATGTCAGCTGAACATGAAGCTTTTGCAATCACACCACTTAAACTAACCTAACCAAATACAAAACATATATGAAATATGATATCACTTGACCATCATCTTACTTGGACTTTCCTTATGGTACAGATAATATAACTTAATAATTATAACTTCTAAAATAAAATAAAAAAGTTAACCAATAATAATCCAGGTTTCAGTGTGTAGATAAGGAGGCAGAAACGAAACGAGCTACAACTTTTAAAATGGTTATCTTCTTCAGTGAACCCTAATTCCTGGTTATACAGGTTCTAATTATCCAGATTATGTAAACAAACAAACGGCAAAACTATTATTATCATTCTTATGTTGAATTATTACCGTATTCTGCGAATTAAGGGCTGATGGAGGACTAGCTGTTCGGATTAGTGTGGCGGAAGCGACGGATTACAGTTGGTGACGAGCGGATTTAGTGGTGCATCGTGCAGCAGTAGCTTGAAGCAGGGCCACAAGTGTCGAGCGAAAGAAATGGGACAGACGATGTAATCATGGTTATTTTGATTGATGTTTTTAGGGTTCTCATAACACGACACGACACGACACGACAAGACACGACACGACACGACACGACACGATAAGATATGGTTCTCATAACACGACACGACACGACACAACAAGACACGACACGACAGGACACGACACGACACGATAAGATATAAACACGATAAGTGCTGACACGAATAAGACATGATAATTAATCATTTTGTTTTATCCGGACACGAACACGAACCTGTTTAAAAACAAATTACACGACAAGACTTGTTAAGAGACACGAAAAAAATAACACGTTTAGTGAAACAAAAATTAATTGAACTTCATCAAAGTTCTTAATAATACATAATATTTAAGTTGTAATAATATGGAACTAAATAAGTTGTAATAATATTAAATATTATTTTTAATTGACATTACAAGATAATTAAAGTAAATACAACACAAACAAGATACAACCAATAACATAAGATTTTCAATTAATTTAGGTTCAAGTCCAATATGAACACAAGAAGATCTTCAAGTAGTAAACCTGAAACATATTAAAAATAAAGGGTCAACTATAAAGTTGGTGAGTTCTCATGGTTTAAACACACGCATATATATATATATATATATATAT
>BJCM01102018.1:0-13495 GCA_018326385.1 Flaveria bidentis
GACTGTGATCCTGGTTTGTTCACACGCCTCGCGGTAAAACTCCGCACGTGGATTTTGAGGGTGTGACAGTTTTTAGGTGTTTGAACTCATTTGCTAGCGGGTTAGAAGGAAGAAACACCCAAGTTGCACCAGGTGAGTTTCTAGATCCCGGTGTTACTTGTTTTAAACTCTCTTGGGGCTGAAAATGTATTAAAACGTTTTTCAAATGTTTATGTATGTATACCCGTATGTATTATGCATGTTGGATGATGATTCTTGGATGCTTATAGGTTGTTCATGTTTAGAATAGCCTTGGTAAGCTTAGAACAAATAGGTTTGATGATTGGGTTCGAAAACATCCTAGAAACATGTTGTACAGAAGGTTCATGCGCCTGGATAAGGCTCATGCGCATGGGAATGCCTTAGAAGAATTTAAGTGTAACCCATGCGTCTGAACAGTAGTCCATGCGCCTAGAAATATTAGTCGGACGATTAAGTGTAAGTTTCCATACGCCCCAATAGTGCCCATGCGTCTTAATAATCCCATGCGCCTAAGTTTCCATATGCCTGAATAAGCCCATGCGTCTAAGTGTCCATGCGTCCGAGTGGGTCATACGCTCGAATAGTGTCCATGCACCTGAATTGTTCATGCGCCTAAGTGTTAAAGCAGCTAAGTGTTGGCCTGATGTGCCTGTATAGAGATTAAGAGCCCAAACAGGGCCCATGTGCCCAAATAGTGTCTAAGCGCCTAACACTTAGAATTTATTACAGAATTCTTGGGAGTTTGTGCTCGTAGGGTGTTGACCGAGGTTTGACTAGGGTTTAGTAATGATGAGTTTCATGCATGATTATGATTGTTCCTTATTATTATTGCTATTATTATTAATCATAGTGTGTGACTTTACGTGGTATGTTTATTATCGTAACGTAAATTATATTGTAATAATAAAGAGGAAGAGCAATAAAGAAGAGAAGAGGAACATTAATAAATGTTAACAAGTCTTGCAAGCTTACAGGAGGTACGCGACCATGTTGTCGTTAGCTCAACTGTGCTGCGGGTTAGCTACCCTATTATGCACACAGGGCCAGTCAATTGAGATTGGCAGAACCTTTGCAGCATACCATAGGTGATTGGGTCGGCCTTGTATACAGTAAACTGAACCCTTTTGAGAGATATAGATGGCCCATCCCCAGTTTTCACCGCGCATACAGTTTAAGGTATTGCTCATTGGTCCATACAGATAGTGAAAGATAAAGATAAAAGAATACAGAGTAAACAAGGCATACAGTAAAGAGAACGAACAGTATCTGTTCATATAGTTAATGCGTGCTCGCATACAAAGTAAAAAGTTGTATTTCACAGAAAGAGTATTTTTCATATACAACATACAAAAAGTATTTTATTACTTTTAAATCTAGAACTCACTCAGCAACACTGACTTTTATACATTTTCAGTTGGCATGTAATTATTGCTGAGGATGGCACGAGGGTGAAGCTACTCGGCAGGAAAAGACTGACATTCATTCGTATTTCATATTACTGTTGTTTTGTAATACAGTTAAACAATTCCTTTGTAATCAGTCAAACAATAGTGTATTGTACAACAATAGTGTTTTAAAAAGAAATGAATGGCTTTTGTTATAATAATTCCGCTGCTTGAGTTTATATATTTATAATATATAATGTATTTATGGTGGTTAATTCATTTTGGTTATCTAAAAGTAATCTATTAGCTTTATACACACCAAATAAATGAATTTTGCAAGCAAAAGAACACATATTCTGAACTGTCTCGTATGGAAGATCCAGGATGACTCTTTCGGCAGTAAGAGCCTTATAGCAGTTGCAATCTCTAGTATTTCGCTTCCATTCCTCTTCCTTATCAGCATTACAAACTGCATCATTCAGCTCAACTCCACCTTTACCCATTGATGTCTGCTTAAGCTCCTCTTGTACCTCTTCAGTTCCAGGTTTAGGTAAACCGTCAGAATTGGTGCTAGAATCTGATCTCTCTTCTGGTTTCTCTGTGGAATTTGAAGTGATCTTTGGAGTTAGATATGTCGCTTCATAGTACTCATGACGTTTGATATCCAACTCAATCTTTTTCAGTTTGTTGATCACCTCCATCAGTTAGTAATCCTGAAAGCCTCTATCTTGTTTAATCGAATTGCCGTGTGAGCTCCATTCTGATGGGAGAGAATCAAGCAAACTCAGAACTTGTTCATGATTTCCCAATTGGGTATCAAACTTCTTCAGATTACTTGCCATTAATAGAAAACGATCAACAAAATCGAACATCTTTTCATTCTTTAAAGCATAATTATCAAACCGACATTGTGCAATTGTGAGATTATCAGATTTGAAGGATTTAAACAGTTCTGCAAAGCCATTTTTTTGTTTAGTTTATTGCAATTAACCCCCCAAAATTATTTTCCCCAAAAATTGTCCCCTGGGAAAAATATTATTTTTAAATGTCACGCTAGACAATCTTACCAACTAGGGGAAAATGTCATCTTTAATATTCGATTTTCGCTGAAGAAATGATAATTTCGCCGAAATTATAGTTTAGCAGAGCTAGTTTCGCTGTGAACTCTAGTTTCGCTGAGCCGACAGTAGTTTCGCTAGAAATTTCGGTAGCAGTTTCGCTAGCTAAATGCCTAAAACAGCTTAGTTTCGCCGACAAGTTCGCACGAAACAAGCTTGAACTTTCGTTCAATGATATTTTCGGCAACAATTTCGCTTGAAAATCACCCACAAGCACTATTGAACTTTCGTTCAATGAAACTAGTTTCGAGGACAGCAGAAAACAATTTCAACGAGGATAACCCATGTAGTTTCACTGGAAGAACTCGTAGTTTCGCTGGATGAACTGATAATTTCGTTGAATGAAGCTGAAAAGCTTTTTCAACACAAAATCAATCTGAAATCATCAAAAACTCAATGGATTTGAGATCTGATGATTAACAGAGCTTCCCCAACCAACAACCAACAAAATTCAAGCAAATTCCATATCAAATACACCCGAATTTGATCTAAAATTGATGAAAACTTGATATTGAACAAAACAACCAAAACCTCAACTTCTCTCTAAAAATCTTCAAATCTTCAGTGAATTTGATCCAAAATGGCCCTGATACCAAATAGTTAGCCCAGGTTACACACTTGAATCAAATAACATGAAGAATTATGGATCAAACAATAATAAACACAATAAAACCCCTTTGATCTATATTGATTGCAAATAATTCGTACAAAGTGAAAACCCCCAATCAATTGGTCATGCAACCATCAACCAACACTAATGACAATTAACCTATTAATAGTCTAGATTAATATTCACTAATTGCACTTAACCCCCTAGACTTAGGCTAATTAATAGAAATTACATATAAAACATAAAAATGACTAAAAGAGGATAAAAAAATATTTTGTTCACACAAAATATATTTATTACAATAAAACTCCTAGTCATCTTAATCTTCAACGTCTTGTCTCGGTTCCTCGTCTCGAATGTGTCGGGTTTGACTTTTGTTGACTTTGACCATGACGTTGACTTTTGTTGACTTTGACTGTGTTGATAATATAGACTATCTTGTACAGCTCCAACATAAATGTAGATACCTATGTGTGTGTGTTCGTATGTATATACATATATGTGTCATGTGTGTGTGTTATAACTGTGTGTATGCGTGTGTATGTTGTGGGTGTGCCGATAGAAACACAGCAGCCGAAGGCTGCTGTATATACATACACGCGATCGTATGTATATATGCATAAGTATATGTGTCGTGTGTGTAGTACGTTTACCCAAGGTGATTGCGGTAGCCTTGTACGTGTATACATATGTGTATATGATAATGTGCATATGTATTGCTTGTGTATATGTATACATGTGTATGGAGTGTGTGTTTATATATATATATAGCCGCATATTTTGTGTGTGGGTTAAGTGTAGTGTGTGTGTTTTTGGGGTGTGTTAGTGTGTGTGAGTTTAGTGCAATGCTTATGAGTGTGTTGAATGCCAAAAAGGACCAAACAAACAGCCTTCAACTGCTCTGTGTGTGCACCGTGTGTGTATATAATGTGTGTGCGTGTGTGGAATTACATATACATGCACTGTATGCGTTTTTGTTGTGTGTGTGTGCGGATTTCGTTTCGGTTTAGTGGGTGTGTGTGTGATGGTGCATGTGTTTGTGTGTGTCTGAGTGTGTGTTGGTGTGTGAGTGTGTCTTTGTGTGTGTCTGAATGTGTGTTGGTGTGTAAGTGTGTGTGTTTCTCTTTGGTTATTTTGCTTATTATATTATTATTATTATTATTATTATTATTATTATTATTATTATTATATTATTATTATTATTATTATTATTATTATATTATTATTATTATTATTATTGTTACTATTATTATTATTATTATTATTATTATTATTATTATTATTATTTTACTAATATAGTGTGTTGGAGCGTATAACCCGAAGCAGATCGAACGTATCTTTTTTTCATTGATCGTGTTAAAAGACTTAATTATAACTAACTATAGGTGTTTGAGTCGTTCATTGGCGCTCATCCTTTGAAGTCTATTATTCACTTATTTTCATCGCAATTCAAGGTGAGTTTCGCGGCCCCGTTTACATTTTAAATATTTATAAACTAGGGGTAAAAGTATACTCACCCTTTTTATGCTATGAATTTATTCAATTCTTGGGACTGTTGTGTTTACTGTTTTGTAAGTAATTATCTAGTATATGCATGAGTAGTCTGTGTGGTTCTTTATTCACAACTATTTAACTCTGGTGTTGGAGCCAACAGATAGGTATTGATAGTACTATTGGGTTGACACCCCCACCCTTGTTTGTTAGTATACTAGTTAGGATTAACAGTGGCTAGGTACGAGCCTTAGGGTGAATATGTTCCGACAAGTTCTGTGTGTATATCATAGGTTTAGTTGTGATGCTCATGTTTACATGTGAAATTACTTGTTTATAACTGTATGCACTCATGTCCTACCAAACTTTTACATAACATCAAGTTTTGTTTATTATTTAAACCTATGAACTCATCAATAATATGTTGACCTTTTGAGCATATCTTTT
The DNA here is from genome assembly GCA_018326385.1 of Flaveria bidentis. Taxonomy (NCBI): domain Eukaryota; kingdom Viridiplantae; phylum Streptophyta; class Magnoliopsida; order Asterales; family Asteraceae; genus Flaveria; species Flaveria bidentis. The sequence goes on from BJCM01102018.1 coordinate 5,073, forward strand.
CAGGTACCAATCATTAAGGATAGCTAGGGATGTTGCCTTAGTGACGACCTTAGGATTGCAATGCTTTGAACACTTTGAATGTCTTTTACAATTGTATTGACTTTTATTTATTATTCATATTATGTCCACTTGTTCCCGGGTTGTGGGATTTATACTTATTTGTTTGTATGACTATGTTTGTCATGGATTTGACTAACTACGACACAAGTCTCCGTTTGTGTTGGGTGACGTCATGACACGTTGAATTTCATCATTTATTGCATCTCTATTAATTATCAATGTGTTATGATGATCCCATCCGTTACATCCTCGTGTTTTTGCTATAAGCGGGGGTGTGATAGATTGGTATCAGAGCCATTGGTTATAGAGAATTAGGTGGATCACTTGACCTAGACTATAACCTAGGAACATTCATGTAGAATGCATACTAGGGTTTTGTGTGCATCCAATATTACATGTATGTTCCTTCTACTCTATCTATTTGTTCTTTATCTTTTGATTTGCTTCATCTGAGGAAAAGTACATTTTCCTTATAGGATGTCTACAACTGGACCCTCTGTTCCTGCAGTGCCTCAAGTTCATTTGTCCGACTCTGAGTCGGAACTAGAAGAGGTTCTCTTGGACCATATGTTGTCTATGTCATCTGACACAAAGTCCGACCCCGAGGAGGCGGTGAGAGAGTCATCTGATGAGGAAGAGACAAGTGATCATGTTTTTCTAGGTTTGCCTGCCATTCGTGCTGCACCACCTAGTCCTGCAGCACCTGAAGCCCCGACCATACCAAGTGCATCTACTGTTCCTGCGGCACCAAATGTTCCTGCCGCCCCAGTTGCTCCTGTGATACTTGTTAGGCCGGCTATTGCAAGGTACGCCCCTAAAGCGGGACCTTGGGTGCCCGGCTACCCAGAGGACCTTTCCAAGAGAACAATATAGGACTGGTGTTACCAAGAACAACTAGGAAGAGAGTGTTTTTGGCCACTCGCATAAGCTTTCGAGTGCTGGTTGATGAGGCTAGCTTGTGGGGCGACCACCCTCATTTGCCCCCAAGTCCTTCTAGCTCATCTGGCGGGGACGACGAGCAGGACTGAAGTCGCATGAGCATGGATGAAGACTTGAAGAATTAGGAGATTTATTTTTACCATTTCGTATTTCATCTTCAGACATTGTTAAACTATGGGTTTTCACACGTTTTGGGATATTACTCTACGTATTATCACATTGAGACATTATAACTATAAGAATGAGACTTTATATTATTATCATGTTTTAGGTTGTGGTATTATATTATGGAAAACATTTTTGCAATGATATGCTTTATGAGACTGACTGAGTTGTGATGACATTTGATATTGCTGAAACTTATGTATTGTTTATGTTGATTAGAAAGATGCCACCCAGAAGGATTACTAACAAAATTAGTCGTGGAGGTGTTGCCCCAAGAGGTAGAGGTAGAGGTAGAGGAAGAGGTGTAGGAGGTAGGGGTGAAGCACCCGCAGGCGGAAATGAAGGAGGGTAGGATGGTAATAATTAAGGGGCTGGAAACCCTGATATAGCCACCATGATTGCTCAACAACTAGCAGTACTCATCTCGACCATAGTGGCACAGGTTAGTGACAACATGATGAACCATAATAATGGGGGTGGTAATGATGACAACGAATATAATGATGAAAATGGTGGCCATGAAGAGAACGACGAAAACATGAATGGAGATGGAGGTGGAGATAACAATGGGGAATGTGGTGGAATGGGTAATATGCACGGTAATGGAAACATGAATGGGAATGGCAATGGAGGAAGGGTTGGTTGTACTTACAAGGAGTTCATGACCTGTAAACCAAAGGAGTTTGATGGAAAAGGTGGAGCCATTGCCTTGACCTATTAGATTGAGAATATGGAATCCGTGATGGACATCAACAACTGTGCTGACAATCAGAAGGTGAAGTATGCTACATGTTCACCGGTGGGAAACGCGTTAACATGGTGGAATACCCAAGTGCAGGCTCGAGGTAAGGAGGCAACAATGGGCATGACTTAGGCGGAATTCAAAGCATTGGCAACTGAAGAATATTGTCCAATGAATGAAATGCAGAAGTTGGAGCATGAAGTCTAGAATCATTCGATGGTAGGGTCGGGTCATGCTGCTTACACTGACCGGTTTCCTGAGTTGGCAATACTAGTGCCACACCTGGTGACACCTGAGTCAAAGTGGATTGAGCGTTACATTTAGGGTTTAGTACCTCGAATACGTGGTTTGGTAACTGTTGCGACACCCCCACTATACATATTGCAATTTTGAAGGCGAGCACTCTAACTTGTGAGATGGTAAGAACTGGGGTGCTAGGTAAAGGTAGTAAGAAAGAAGAGATATGGGGGAATCAAGTAGACAAGTAGGGGGAAGATTCGATAAAAAGGAAAAGGTGACTAGACGTTTTATGGAGGTGAACCAAGGGAGAAATGACTATGTTGGGCCACATCCTAAATGTGAGAAATGTAACTATCATCATCCGCCAGTGGCACCGTGTCAAGTTTGCATGAATTGTAGGCACTCGGGGCATTTTGCAAAAGATTGTAGAGTGGTGCCCAACTTGGTTGCACCGATAAATGTAATCAATCAAGCTGGAAACATCAGGGTTTGCTATGAGTGTGGAAGCCCTGATCATTATCAGAATGTGTGCCCTAGACTGAATCGGGCACCAGGTCAGCAGATGAATAACCAAAACCAAGTGATGGCAATAGTTGGCAATCAAGGACAAGGAAACCAAGGAAATGCTACCCGTGGACGTGCATTTGTGATTGGTGCAAACGACGAGTGTCAGAACATTGTTACGGGTACGTATCTTCTCAAAAATCACTTTGCATCTGTACTATTTGATACTGGGGCAGACAATAGTTTTGTGTCCTGTGAATTTGTGCCCCTACTTGGTTTAAACACTAGTTGTTTAGAGACTAGCTATTCGGTAGAAATGGCGAATGGTAAATTTGTGAGAGCTAGTGAAATAATTAGAGGGTGCACGATTACATTAGAGGATTATGCCTTTGACATAAAATTAATACCTTTTGAACTGGGAAGCTTCGATGTGGTAGTGGGAATGGATTGGTTGTCAAAGTGTGGAGCTAAAATTGTTTGCCGAGAAAAGGTGGTGCGAATCCCTATGCCTAATGGCGATGTGCTCAAGATTCAAGGAGAACGGCTAGGAAGAAGTCTAAAGATCATCTCATGTATGAAAGCTCACTGTTGTCTGCAGAAGCAATGTTATGCGTTCTTGGCACATGTATGAAACTAGAAGACATTCCGGTGGTGCGAGACTTTTCGGAAGTATTCCCTGACGATTTGTCCAGTTTACCCCCTCCTCGATTAGTGGATTCCGAATAGATTTGGTTACTGGAGCGACACCAGTGTCAAAGACGCCATATCGGTTAGCACCATCATAAATGCAAGAATTATCGAGCCAACTACAAGAGTTGCTAGATAAGGGTTTCATATGACCAAGTCACTCGCCATAGGGAGCACCGATACTATTTGTCAAGAAGAAGGATGGAATGTTCCGAATGTGCATAAACTATAGAGAGGTAAATAATTTGACTGTGAAAAATCGATATCCACTTCCCAGGATCGATGATCTATTTGATCAATTATAGGGAGCTTCTTATTTTTCTAAGATCGATCTCCGATCCGGTTATTACCAGTTGTGGGTTCATGAGGAGGATATACCAAAGAAAACGTTCAGGACTCGATATGGACATTATGAGTTCTTGGTCATGCCATTTGGACTAACAAATGCTCCAATAATGTTCATGGATCTTAGGAACCGGGTATCCAAACCCTATCTGTATAAGTTTGTAATCATTTTTTAGATGATATTCTCATCTATTCTAGATCGAAGAAAGACCATGAAGAGCACCTTTGAGCGATACTCAAATTATTAATGGAAGAGAACTTTACACCAAGTTCTCAAAGTGTGAATTTTGGTTGTGGGAGGTTAAGTTCCTAGGACACGGGGTTAATGAAACCGGAATCTACGTTGACCGTGGAAAGATTGAAGCAGTTAAAAAGTGGGATGCTCCTAAGACTCCTTTGGAGATACTACAATTTTTAGGATTGGCGGGTTATTATCGAAGATTCATTTCAAACTTCTCAAAGATCGCTGAACTGTTGACAATGTTAACCTAGAAGGATAAGAAGATTGATTGGGGACATAAACAAGAGGAGGCATTTCAGGCGTTAAAGGAAAGATTGTGTAATGCATCGATATTGACCCTCCCTGATGGATCAAATGATTTTATTGTATTTTGTGATGCATCACATCAAGGTCTAGGCTTTGTACTTATACAAAAGGATAAGGTGATTGCTTATGCCTCACATCAACTTAAGGTTCATGAAAAGAACTATACGACACATGATCTGGAATTAGGCACAGTGGTGTTTGCTCTTAAGATATGGAGGCATTATCTATATGGGACAAAGTGTGTTATCTACACTGATCATAAAAGTCTTGAACACATCTTTGATAAGAAGGAACTGAATATGCGCCAAAAACAATGGGTGGAACTTCTAAGTGATTACGACTGTGAGATTCGATATCATCCTGGAAAGGCGAACATAGTAGCTAATGCTCTAAGTAGGAAGGAGCATGTTAAACCCCTACGTGCGTGAGCGTTGAGGATGATTATTCAATTGAATTTAAAAACACAAATTCTGATAGCATAGGACGAAGCATTAAAGGAGGAGAATATCGTTAATGAGGAGTTCCAAGGGTTAGACAAACATATGAACTGTAAGGAGGATGGTGAATAGTATTTTGTGAATCATATATGGGTACCTAAGTGGGGAGATGTTCGAACCCTAGTTAAGAACGAAACGCACAAGTCCAAGTACTCTGTTCATCGTGGTGCAGACATGATGTACTAAGATCTTAAGGAGTTGTATTGGTGGCGAGGTATGAAAAAGGACATTGCAAAATATGTGAGTGAATGCTTGACTTGTTTGAAAGTCAAAGCTAAACATCAGAAATCGCCAGGTCTATTGCAACAACCGGAAATTCCTGAATGGAAGTGGGAGAATATAGTGATGGATTTCATCACAAAGTTACCTAGAACAAGTAGTGGGCATGATTCGATTTGGGCCATTGTGGATCGAATGACGAAATCTGCTCATTTCTTGCCTACTTGCGAAGCCTATAAAATGGAGAAGTTAGCGAGGTTATATGTGAATGAGATCATGGCTAGGCATGGAGTGCCTGTGTCAATTATATCAGATCGAGACAGTAGATTTACATCACGATTTTGGTAGACTCTACAGAATGAGATCGTTTGGACTTAAGTAGTGCCTATCATCCACAAACAGACGATCAAAGTGAACTGATGATACAAACTCTAGAAGACATGCTTAGGGCATGTGTGATTGATTTTGGTGGGAGTTGGGATACCCACTTACCGTTGATTAAATTCTCTTATAACAACAGTTATCATACAAGCATTGGATGTGCTCTGTTTGAGGCATTGTATGGGAGGATGTGTAGATCTCTAGTGTGTTTGGCGGAAGTAAGTGAAAGCCAATTGACAGGCCCGGAGATTATCCAAGAAACGACTGACAAGATATTTCAAATCGGGATAGGCTTAAGGCAACTCGAGATCGTCAGAAAAGTTACACTGATAACCATTGCAAACATTTAGAGTTTAACATGGGTGATCATGTCTTATTGAAAGTTTCTCCGTGGAAGGGAATCGTAAGGTTTGGAAAGAAAGGGAAATTAGCTCCAATATATGTTGGACCATTCGAGATCATAGAAAGAATTGGTCATGTAGTGTATCGATTAAAGTTACCTCAAGAACTTAGTGGCGTGCATGATACATTTCATGTATCGAACCTTAAGAAATGTTTAGCTAATGGATTACTTAATGTACCGATTGAAGGAATCAAGATTGATGAGAAACTACATTTTGTGGAAGAACCAATAGAAATTATTGATCGAGAAGTGAAACAACTGAAGTGCATCAAGATTCCAATTGTCAGAGTGAGATGGAACTCTAAGCGAAGGCCTGAGTTTACGTGGGAACAGGAAGACCAAATGAAATCCAAATATCCACATTATTCGCAGATAGAGTTTTAGGATCTAACTCCAGCTGAATTTCGGGATGAAATTCTCTCAACTGGGGGATACCGTGACATCCATCACTATCAAGTCCGTCAATCGACTCGAAGCTCGTTAACTCTTCTTGTGCATTTATTATTATCGTTTAATTAATTCGTTCTTGAATCAAATCTCGTCATACTTGTCTCACGTGTCAACCCTAATATTATAATAATCTCAAATTAGTCAAATATTATACAAATGATAATCAATAAATTAAATATTATTAGTATTATAATCAATATCATTTACTTGACTATTATTAAAATTATTAATATTATTAATATCATTAATATTATTATTATAATTAAAGTCCAGGGTTCAAATTGTAATTGAACTAAACTTGGGGAATTGATTAAATAAAAGTCTGGAGTCCTAAGTGTAAATTTGAAATATTATATCTATACTAGTTGGAAATGCCCGCGCGTTGCGGTAGTACGGTTGTTGCATCATTTTTTGGGAATTTGATTTTAGTTAGTATCGGCTCTGTGCGTTATGACGTAAATTAAAAAATCAAAATATAATTATTGAAAAAATTGAATAAAAGAAAACAATTATGTATATTACAGAAGTCTTTAAGACCATTATATTATCCCAACAAGAATTGTGAAAGCATGAGTGGTATTCATGGTTGGAAATCACTTATTACCTAGATTTTACGAGGGTTTATTTTATGAATGTAGGTTAGAGTTATATAATCATCGGAGTCAGCTTTTGGTGGTGATTTGCATATACCGAAGAAAGTTAATGGAGAAATTATCACCACAAATTATCATTTTGATTGTTATTGAGTTTTTAACAACTAATAAAGAAAAGGGTGTGACACCCTACACATATTCCACATCGGCCGTGGACAGGAGAGATTCCTAATTCACTAGGAATGTCTGGTCTCAAACATCAACAACGCGTTTTGAGCATATTATGTGGATGAGAGGAGAACTCCACAGTTAAACGTGCTCAGGTGGGAGCAATCAAGGGATGGGTGATCTCCCTGGGAAGTTTTCACCCATTCAACCAAAAGCAAATCCATGAGCTTTTCGTGGGCAAAGCAGACAATATTATTGATGCGAGGGGCCGGGTGTGACAAAAGGGAAGAGGGATTAGTGCTCAATCACAATATATAAACGACATTAAAAGTAAATAGCGATTTTGTTTGACCACGTGTATATATTTTAGCATTTGTATTATAAGCAATCATATAAGTTATATACTTAAATATTTAAATAAAATAATATACTTAATTAAAATATTATTTAGTTATAAAAATATAATTAGTAAATATAAATTTAAATGTCAATTTATAGTATCATAAATAAAAATAAAATTTAATGAAGTGAATTAAATAATATCATATTATTAAATAATATATTAATTATGTATATTAAATACATCAAAGAGACAAGGGCAAAAATGTCAAGTTTTATAAAATTTAATGGATAAATTTACCATATTACCCATAAAGTGTCTTAAAATTTTAATCAAATCTCTATTCTACCACTCTTAAATGTGATGCACTCATTTGTACATGTTGCTTTAAAACTTGTATTTTTGGCAAAATTACATATCTATCCAAAGAGATGTATTAAATAGTAGTATAGATAATTGTAAAATGCACGTAATCCAAATCGTAATCCAAATAGTAGTATAGGTAATAATTGGAAATCACTTATTACCTAGATTTTACGAGGGTTTATTTTATGAATGTAGGTTAGAGTTATATAATCATCGGAGTCAGCTTTTGGTGGTGATTTGCATATACCGAAGAAAGTTAATGGAGAAATTATCACCACAAATTATCATTTTGATTGTTATTGAGTTTTTAACAACTAATAAAGAAAAGGGTGTGACACCCTACACATATTCCACATCGGCCGTGGACAGGAGAGATTCCTAATTCACTAGGAATGTCTGGTCTCAAACATCAACAACGCGTTTTGAGCATATTATGTGGATGAGAGGAGAACTCCACAGTTAAACGTGCTCAGGTGGGAGCAATCAAGGGATGGGTGATCTCCCTGGGAAGTTTTCACCCATTCAACCAAAAGCAAATCCATGAGCTTTTCGTGGGCAAAGCAGACAATATTATTGATGCGAGGGGCCGGGTGTGACAAAAGGGAAGAGGGATTAGTGCTCAATCACAATATATAAACGACATTAAAAGTAAATAGCGATTTTGTTTGACCACGTGTATATATTTTAGCATTTGTATTATAAGCAATCATATAAGTTATATACTTAAATATTTAAATAAAATAATATACTTAATTAAAATATTATTTAGTTATAAAA
>BJCM01102038.1:0-12083 GCA_018326385.1 Flaveria bidentis
GCTTTGTAACGCTTGTAATAGAACCTGAGAAAGCAATATACTGCAATCTTGAAAAACCATTTCCTTGTGTTGTGTTCTTTTGGTTCTGTCTCATATAATTACTTGTGTTCTTAGTATCATCCTGTGTGGTTAATCCAGTTTACTGTTTGATTGAGTTTGAGTTACTCTCCTCATTGTGTTGTTGTGTTATAAATTGCAAGCCTTCAACGATCCTGCACATCCATACTTGGAGGTCCCGGGTTCGAACCCGGGCACCCTCCAACATTATTTTTAAGGCCTTTTTAGCCTTAAATAAATCACAGAATTTTTTTTAATATATATATAAGTTATTTTTATAAACTTCAAATATTCTAAAAGCCGTCAAAGATTTTCTGTAATGTTTCTAAGTTTAAATAAATATATTTTGTTAATAAAACATTTTAACAAAGATTTTTTTTGAATATTTTTTTGTAAAATGGATTGTAAATAATAAATAATGATTTATTATTGGTCCAATGTTTTCTTTTAATTATCTTTTAAATCATGATTATTTCAAATAATTATTCAAAAATTATACTTAAACCTTATTAATTATTATAAATGATTTAAATTCATTTTCTCTATACTAAAACACATAAATTTTATGTTTTGTTTATTTAATGTACTAACATAAATCCTCAAATTCCACTTGAAACCCTAGTTCTTGTAAATTCATTAAACTTAATATTAGACATTAAACCTTGTAAATATATATATTTAGGTGCTTTGTGACGATTTACGTTGGAATGACGCCTATTATTATTCTTATTAATCACCATTCTTATACTTATTTGTTAGTTGAGTTTTTCATGTGAGTTTTCATGCCCATTTTTATATTATTTCACACCTTTTGGGGTGAGACATGTTAACCTTATCAACTTACACTTGTAACCTTTTGATACTTATAAATGCACATGTATTTCATCTTTACTTTTTTTCATGGTTATTGATATTATTGTGAGTGTTATATGAGATACATTATATGTTGACAATCATTAACTATTGCTAGCCTGGCGACGTCATATATCTTTGGGATGACAAGCCTATTTGGTGCTAAATCCGATGTATTGCCGGCTCCTGATGACGTATGACTTGTTCATCATGGGAACCAAGTACACTTAGCCAATCTTATAAACTTGTAATTAAGTTGAGGTTTGATTGTAGTTGTATGTGTTCTATAAACTTGCATAATTGATAACCATTGACACAAAGTGCTACTTGTAAAACTTTTTTATATATAAGTACGTTTAACCCATGGAAACTAACAAACTTTTAAAGTTGACCCTTTTATTTTTAACATGTTTCAGGTTTAATACTTGAGGATCTCCTCGTGTTCATATAGGACTTGGACTTAGTTAATTGAAAATATTATGTTGTTGTTTATATCTCATTTGTAATGTAATGATTTAATTGTCTTGTATTGTTTAATAAAAATGATATTTAATATTATTTCAACTTATTAGTTCCATGTGTTATGAACAATCGTTTCACATTCGTCCGCCTCGATGATTCCGTCGTCGGTCAGGGTGTGACAGTTTCTATTTATAAGTCTTATACATGACTAGTACAACTGAATAAACTACATTGACAAATAAAATCAGATAATCTAAGTATAAAAGTACAAAGTTGTATAAGTATTTCTATTTTCTTCATCGGCATTTGTTTTGGTTCATGCGCAATGACAAATGCGGATGACCAAAACCTTGGACACATTTCTTAATTTCTTTTACTTAGCATTTGTCTTGCATATTCGCATTAATCATATGCGGATGGACAAATACTTACCCGCATTAGTCCAAGACATCTAGATTTGACTAATGTGAATGTCTAATACTTAAACAAATGGCTCTATCCGCATTTCATATTCATCAGCCACATTTGACTTCAACGCTTGTAATATATTTCCAACAAGAACAAATTTCAGGGTCAAACATTGTTGAGTAGGGGAAGCAAGGTAGTTGATGTATCATGTTCATTAAGGACTACAAATGGTAGAAGTGGAACACCCTTTCTATGGATCATCTTAACTAAGGTACTACGGTATCATGCACAATTCTAGGGATCAGACAGATCACAGTCTATCATAGGCTCGTAAGCATGAAGAGTAAAAGGGTCGAGAACTAGAACCCATAAAATGCAATATGGCATTAGGAACCCCGTTTCCTTTCCCAATGGGTATATAGTAAGGATAAGTAAGATGGGTAATTAACTATGTGCAATTATACACTAATATGTGTGTAACCAAGTTCACTATAACCAATGGCTCTTATACCAATTTGTCACACCCTTAAAAATCACGTGCGGGTTTTTACTGCGTGGCGTGTGAACAAACCAAAGTCCAAGTCATCAATTACTTAGAACAACCTCTAAATGAATTTTCAAAATAAACCTCAAAGTTTATAAGTTTTATATTATTGAGAAAGCGTAAATTAAATATTCATATCATAATGTACAAATGAAAATGCGCAAAACACGCACCCAAACCATAGTTTAAAGTGTAATGCTTAACCGATGTTTATAAAAATGTTTGTATGATGCAAGACTCGTGTCTTGCTCCTAAATGCACCAACGGGCTAGCGACCTGAGAAAGAAATACTAAAGTATCAACACAATGTTGGTGAGTTCATGAGTTTGAAAGTAAACAAAAGCAGTTGAGTTACAGCAGCATAAGTAATATGTAATATTAGATACCTAGTCTATACATAAGCATAACAATAGTGCTTTTTGCAATCGAAGCTAACTATATTCATTTTTCGCTTTCTGTCATGATTTACCGAGTTGTAACAATGTGCTAATTTTTTCGGACAATGTTACACCCACTTGACCTCTAGTCAAATAGTTGTGGCTTGTTAGATTTAGTTGTACCACCCAATATTTCAATTAGTTCCTTAATTAACAATTCAAAAGAGTATGAAATTTCATTGGTAACTACACTATGTACATGCCTTACATAACTTATACTAGTTATAAAATGTTTATAAGTATGCTTTATCCCCAAAAAGAGTATTTAAAAGTGGGGGTGAAATGTGAACTCACCTTAAACATATGCCAAGAATAGTGTAAACTGAAATCTTGGATAGAAAGACAAACTTTCATGGGTCACCTAGAATATGTGAGTACATAAGTACATGCAAGACAGGACAATTTAACAAACCCTAAGCATTCAATTAATCTTATTGATTTAAGTGATTTTCGTAATATTGACATGTTTGACCAAGTTGATCCATTTGACCCATTTTATCTATTTGACCAATTGGTGACATGTTATGTGAAAACATATTCATTTACATAAATATCAATTTAAGTATTCACGTGTTTAACTCAAATCATTCATGCGTAACACATAATTAATCCTAAACTCTAATAGGAGTATTATACTAGCATAACCTATCATACAGCACATACGAATCCAAACAAGTAACTAACATGTACTTTACAGTTAGAGATTATAAAACCATTTTAGGTATCCCAAGTAGTGGTTACATATGTTACTATCATGCAACCTAATCCCACATAAGGATTTAACCATTTTGTTACATGCCATATGAAGTAACTTGCTACTTCACATCCTAAATCCTACCAATCTTACTAAGTATGGTTATCAGATCTACATATGTGTATGATAATCCCATATGATACACCATCATAACAACAACTAACTACACGAGCACTTGAATATTCAAATTCCCAAAGTAGCATCAATATGATCTAACTATTGCATTTTAAACCATTAAACGATTCCAACAATACTCTAGCATGATCCTAATGTCACATACATACTTAAAACATTGAAATTTATCAAGCACATAAAGTTTCCTCTACAGTATAGTAACACCCTATAACCCAAATTTTCACCAAACTAATTCGTTATTTGCATGCTTAACCTAGTTCTTAACAATCGTCTAAACATAAGAAACAACATAAAATCATAAAATCTAAAGTTTTTGGAAATTATAGTTTTCACATTGGGCAAGTCAAGAACCAAACATTAAATCAACTAGATTTATGCATAATATACGTAAAACTTCATACATACAATCAAATTAATAAAAATACATAATCCAATTTTATCAATTATAATTTATATTGTAAGATTGAACTAGGTTTTGTTTAAACACTAGCTTTATGAAAAAGATGATGAAATAGTTAATAATTCTTACCTTTTACACGCTATTGATCCACAAACGATCTTGCTAACATGTTGTAAAGATCAAACTAAGCAAATTGAGTGTGTGTTGTGTGTTCCTTGAACAAAATCACAAGGGAGAGGGATGGGGAGGGGTTTCGACTTATTGGAGGGGGAATGGGGTTAGGGTCTGTGATTTTCTTTTATAAACTGGCCTCGATTTCCCTTATAACCCCTTTTAATTATTAAACATTATAAATCTTATGTTTTTTTTATATTTTTAAATCATTTTCTTTTTTTTAACTTTTGAGTATAATAACTAAACTAAAAACATCTGCCAAATTAATGACCCTTCTTTTTTTAAGAAACATCCCTACAAATTCTCTTTGAATGTATGTTACCACCATTCACTTCCATTACAAAATGGAATAGCACCAGTTTTGACAGAGAGAAACGAAAATGGAAGTGAGAGAAGATGGTGTTCATTTAGGAACTCACAAGTTCAAGGAAAGACGCCCGCTTGGCACATCAGTTCAAATCCATGTAAAAGATTATAACGAGGCTCCTGCAGCACCCTTATTTGAGGCTGCAGAGGTCACCTGTTGGTCATTTTACCGCGCTGCCATAGCCGAATTCACCGCCACTTTTTTGTTTGAATACATAACCCTTTTAACGGTCATCCAAGTCACCAAGTCTCCCACCAAATGCTCATCCGTTGGCATCCAAGGAACTGCATGGGCCTTCGGTGGCATGATTTTCACACTTGTCTATTGCACCTCTGGGATCTCAGGTTCATTCGCATTAGTGTCCATGCAATCAAATTGTATGTTTAGTTTCATTGATTACTGATACATGAACACTATGGCAGGAGGTCATATTAACCCGGCTGTGACGTTTGGGTTGTTTTTGGGTAGAAAACTGTCTGTCGCCAGGGCGTTGCTCTACATGGTGATGCAATGTGTTGGTGCGATTTGTGGTGCCGGCGTTGTTAAGGGGTTGCAAGGGAAAAGGGAATTCGAGCTACACGGCGGTGGTGCCAACATGATTTCCCTTGGTTACAGCAAGGGGGACGGACTAGGGGCTGAGATCATCGGCACTTTCTTCCTTGTTTACACTGTCTTCTCGGCAACTGATGCTAAGTTCAGTGCCCGTGACTCTCGTGTTCCTGTACGTATAAGACTAATCACACTAGAATATGACTTTGCCAGATAAATAAAAGATTTTAACGTGGTGTGGCAGATATTGGCGCCGTTGCCAATTGGGTTTGCTGTGTTTTTAGTGCATTTGGCTACCATTCCGATCACTGGAACAGGGATAAACCCTGCAAGGAGTCTGGGAGCCGCCATAATCTACAACAAGAAACAAGCGTGGAATGAGCATGTAATGCTAATTGTATTATATTGTATTGTATTGTATTGTTATATTTAAATCCAATACGTATGTAACATCCAGATTGTGTTTGTGCAGTGGATATTCTGGGCTGGACCGATGGCCGGTGCAGCAACTGCGGCAGCATACCACCAAATCATAATAAGAGCAATTCCATTTAAAGCAAGTTGATCCTTAAACAATACCCCCTTTATCAATTCACTCTTAAAACTTAACATTGATTTAGAGAACACGTGTGAGGATTTCCATGTATACTTGTATAAAAGAATTCACAAGTTGCTGGATTGGGGGTACGGGATGAATAATTCTAATTTGCTACTTTGTCATATTATTATCCTTAAACAATACACCCTTCTGCTTTTTAGCTCTAGGGGAAAAGGTAACAAAGGAAAAGTATACTGATAAGTCATGATAAAGACTTATGTCACGACCATAAAACGTGGGGACTAGAACATTAGCTCAAAGCGAAACTCAAGCCTTAACGGTTCATGATTAAGTTGGTCATGGATTAGAAGTAGCTCTTTAACCAACAAAAAATCAAGTGCAATATCAAGAAGTCTTGATTTATGCCAACCTTGTTTTCATAGAGTTTGCAAATTGTATAAACTTATATAAAACATCATGTTAAAAATATTGAGGATGTATTAATATTTCAATAACATGAATCTAACTGAATATATTAAAGAAAAAAGTAGTCATTTGCTTAACATTACTTGCATGGAATCGTTCATATAAACAAGCATCATATGTTCACATTTGTGTGTGTAATGCAATGATCCATGTCATATAACATTTCACTTGATCATAATATACTTGACATCAACGTTGTTGTATACGTTAAAATCGAGTTTAAATGTGTTCTTGGAATAATTGTTTAGTGTGTAACCTTTAATAATTGTTTAGTGTGTAACTTTTGGAATCATATGTCAATGGTAACATTGTCAATGTGTTGTTCATGAGCATATGGTTCTAATAGAATCTTTTAGAAGAAAGTAGACATAACATAAGGAAAATAAGCTATCGAAAAGCTCATTTGTCTTTCTCTTATGATGGAACATATTTCCAACTTATGTTTTTATTGGCTCACAAGACCCCGCTTCAAATGTAGCATGTTTAACAAGCCCAACCTTGAGCTAACCTTTGTCTCCTACATCATTGGTGGGATCACCTCGATTAGAAGCCTTAGTTGATTTCGTCTAAGGGGTAAATGCCCATGTAAAGGACATGGTAGATGTTGTGTAGAGGCCAAGTTAAACCTAGATTGGAATAGTTGGTGTAATTTTAATATTTAAACCTTATGTTCTTGGTGGTTCTAGCGCCTTGCTAGTCTATTTGAGGGAATAAATTTTCTTTGCTGTTCAAAAAAAAAAAGTTGTGTAGAGGCACTAAAACCTACAATTTCACTTCCCACACGTCTGTCACCTGCCTTCCTAGTTTCAATGGCAAATAACGATCCCACCCTTGCCCCATCAAACACACTACTTCCTAGTTTCAATGACACACTATATTAAATGATAACAAGGTTCCTCAATTCTTCATATGAGATACTTTGTATAGGCAAAGGAAGCAACCATACAAATTGTATGGAGAGGACATGGGAAGAGACTTTACTTGGGGTCGAACACAAAACACCCCATGGGCCTCTCCGAGATTTCTTATTCAGCAGTTGCTAGTGGAAACTCAACTGATTGAGGGCCTGAACTAGGTTAGCTAGAACAAGCAACTAAAAGAAATTTCTACACTCCAAAAAAACAAAAGGAACACAATCATAATGGCACTATAAAGAAAGAGTGCATAAAACTAGAAAGAATTTGATTATCAATGCATAGCAAGAAGGCTTAAAACCAACACTCTCTCTGGACAAGCTCATTCCTAACACCACCAAGACACGCTCAAAGAGTGGTTGAATATCACAAAGAGAGTGAATCCATCCTCACAGGAGGTTGAACTCAATACAACATTTGTAAATTTGGGGTTGGAAAACATGTTTATCACTAAACAATGGTTTACTTGCATTTTTGAGGTGATGGAAAAAGTGAAATAGAACGATATCTATTTAGCATATCAAACCGCATACTATAGTCATAAAAGATGCATTTAATCAAAACAAACAAAAAATGTTCAAATCAAAACAACCAAAGATAAAGCAAAATCTGATGGGTGATATTAAAAGCTGTCAAAAGATCATCTAATCAAACAAGCTGAAACCCATGTCATCATCGGATTCCTCAGCTGGCTCTTCCTTCTTCTCTTCAGCTGGTGCAGCTGCAGCCGCAGCCGGAGCACCACCACCAACAGCAACTGGTGCTGCAACAGCAAACTTACTTGGGTCCTGCAATCATGTTTTCAGTCAATTTCAATAAACAAACCAAAACCAAAATCAAAATCAGATTGAACAAAAACTGTCTTTAAATTATCTTACAGCCAGGTATTCCTTCACTTTGTCAGCCAGAGGGAAAGAATATTCAGTCTCAACAGCAACGGCCAAAACATTTTTGTAAGCATTGATCAACATGTGAGGTGCAGCTGCTATGGTTGGATAGTGGATAGCCAATGCCAAAGATGTGACCATGGACACACCCATAGCAAACTTCTCAATGAGGTCATCTTCTGTGAGGTCAAGCACCTCTGGGCTAAAGACTGAACCATTCTCATACACGGTCAGAACCACAAGACCGTAAGAGAAGGGCCTGATGCCAAGCTTGGCTAGAAGAGCAGCCTCAGATGAACCCACTTTGTCACCCTTCTTAATGAGCTCAACAGGGGTGATAATTTCAACAGTACCCTTGTTAATCTTGGTGGGGATGTTAAGAACCTACAAAGATAAATAAAAAAAGTCTATATCATCCTGAAAACCGTATGTATGTATGTTTGTATGTATGTATGTATGTGATGGTAGAGATACACAAGCATAATGTGTAATAACCTGGAAGAAAGAGGTCTGAGATGGATCAAGACCAGTGTTGCCAGGTGGGACAACAACGTCGACGGGAGCCACCAGACCAACACGAGCAGGAGCCCCAACCTTGTATTTAGCAACCTCTTCACGGACCTCCTTCAAGTCACCCTTTGTGAAGATGAGACCAACGTTTCCCTATTCAAACCACCATAAGAAACAAACATATCAAAGAAACAAACATATCTAAGAAACAAACATATCAAAGAAACAAACATATCTAAGAAACAAACATATCAAAGAAACAAACATATCAAAGAAACAAACATATCCAAGAAACATACATATCCAAGAAACAAACATATCCAAGAAACAAACATATCCAAGAAACAAACATATCTACGAAACAAACATATCTAAGAAAGAAACATATCAAAGAAAGAAACATATCTACGAAAGTGGTAGAATCACAGAAACATAAAAGAAACATGTATAGAATGATTGATTATCCTTACAACAAGAAGAGGGATGAGATTCAAATAGGCCTTGTTGCCGGTCTTCTCGGAGTGCATCCTGATGGACCGTTTCATCATGGTGTTCTTGCCCATGAGAATGACGGAATCGCCACGAAGGCCCTGACGGATGTTCTGGAGCTGGTTGGAGCCGACATTATCGGCGGCGGCTATAAGCACCTGAGTGTAGTCGTCGAGGAGCTGGCAGAGCTTCTGATCGTAGGCGATCTTCTTATCAGCTTTCGATACTTTACCCATCGCAAAGATACAATTTACGATTACAAAACCGAGGGCCAAGACACAGCAGTTATGTTGTCAAGGGGGACAGCGGCGGCCGTCACTTTAACCTCTTCTACTTCTTTTGCTATTCTATTTCTCTTTCTATTGAGAGGATACCTGATATTCGAGGAAACACAAATGCCATGGTGTCGCGGTGTTCGGGCTTCTATTAATATCGCTGAAACCCTAATTGCCGCTTCTGGGCTTATGCAGATTGGGATGGGCTATGTTTGATTTCATTGCTCCATCTCGTCATAATTGGGCTGTTTCTTCTGCTTTTCACATTTGTTTTTAATATAATATTCGAGGAAACCAATCCCACATGAGTGTTGGGCCTTTCTTGCATCTTTAGGCTTGAGCGATTTCTTGACAACTTGACATGACCTGAAATTTGGCCTTACTCGGCGGTCGGCACTCGCATCTTGAACGATAACTAGATGCTATTTTTGTGAGGGATATAGTACAACTCAATAATATTTGTATTCCAGTGAGCCTTTGAGTATAAATGTCTTGTTAACTTTTTCTTATTTCTTCTAACTAGTAAACAAACACGTTTTATCTCTAAATTCCTCACCTAGAGGCGAATTGAAGAAAAAACAGTCCAAGAGAGTGACTCATCCGGTTCAGGTTCATCCCATAGATGACGTAACTTCATTTTTCTTCATCCTAAGTTCTATAACCGCAACCAAAGATAACTCGTTAAATGGCCCTGAAGCTTGAGCTTTGAGAGCACTCCGACGCTCAAGTCAGTGTGCATACAAGATGTATCAAACATAAGCGTAAATATATGAGAGTGAGAATGAAGATGATGGACATGAGATGTTAACGCTAAAGGAATTAGGTGAATGATATTCTCTGAGAGAGTAAAGAATTAGGAATGATTATGTGTCTTTAAAAAATGAGAGAGTGTCTTTACCTAATGTGGGGTAATGTTATTTATACTGGTTGGGTCATCGAGGTGAGATTCTATTTTAAGTAACCTTTAGTTAATGATATGAACTAAGCCTCTTTGATTAAAGAGTTCTATGCCTAATTGGTGTAAAGAGTTTCCCTATGATTTAAATGTTTCTTGTCTTCTAATGTTGACCTTCCATCCGACAACTTTTGAACTATTGTTGCTTGTCGTTTTTTTTTACTACATTCTTTGGTAACCAACGAATGTTCCCACTTTGACCTTTGTGGTTTTTTTGTTGTTGGTCTTCTAAACTTTCTAAGTGTTAGAGTTCTAGTATTTGTTTCTGACAATTGCACCCCAGCCGCGACTTGGGTTATTTGTTTGTGTTGTTGCGGCCTTGTTCTTGGTTGCGGTTGGGAGTAAGTGTCTTGGTCGTGGCTATGGGTATATATCCTAGCCACGGCTAAAAGTCCTTTCTGTCAGGGTTTTGGGCTGAAGTTGTGGTGTTCCTTTGAATATGAGTCGCGGCTACGGGCATGTAGTTTAGCCGCGGCTAAGGGTTCTTTCTTTTAGGTGCCATCATCCTTGGCTACTGCTTGTGTGGTGGTACCCTTTCACACCTTAACCGATATTTGGGGTGGTATCCCTTCAATGTTGTATTTGGGGTGGTACCCCATTAGATAAGTATATGCTATTTATGTGAGAGATATAGTAAAGCTCAAAAATATTTGAACTCTGGTGAGCCTTTGAATATAATGTCTTGTTAACTTTTTTTTTATTTCTTCTAACTAGTAAACAAACATGTTTTATCTTAACATGTTATTCTACTATTAAAATTATTACATTTATACTTTGCAGAAGTTAAACATGTAACTTAGCAGCAAGATTCCCCATATGACTGATTTTTTCAGATAATGACATGAACAGTTTTCCATTGCTTCAATCTTCACACAGGTGAACTTGATTAACATTAACACCTGTAGAAATTCCCCCTCAAATTCAGCATATCCTAATATATAGACATTGTGATCTTCTGGCGTCTTCATACGGTGTATTGGGCAAAAGGTAGAGGGTTCCAATCCACAGCTGACAATCTCAACCAAATAAGCATGCATTCAGATTCATCATCAGAAACCAACTCATATCATCACTTTCTGATTGCGTCTTCAATTTCTCTAAACATGGATTCCTCCTAAGAATGAGAATCCTCTTTGTGCAGATAAATAAAACTTGATTGGCCCATAAGTAGTCAGATGCTTCTGACCACCCCACAAATCAGCACCGACCGCTGACATCTTCTTTTCTCTCTTTCGTGTTCCAACTACATTCACCTATTTTGGAAGTCCGACGAATAATGGGGTATACATCGAACTTATTTGACAAAAGAACCTCATGGTGAATATGCTTTGCTCATCCTCAAATCTGTGCAAAAGGCAGTTCCAGACTCTTTTTTTGTCTGGAACAAATGCGGATGAGTCAATGCAGATAGCTCATTCGTGCGATTGAACATACGACTGGTCTAGTCACAAGACTGAACATACGACTGGTCTAGTCGTACGATTAGCGTGGTCCAGTCGTACAAATGGTCCATTAGCATGGTCCAGTCATACGAATGGTCTATTCGCATGGCCCAGTCGCATGAATGGGTTTGCACACAGATTTTCAAATCTGCAGCCGCCAGGGCTGCCCAAAACCCTAATCTGATGAATTTTACATGAACCGAAACAAAATAGACATCATCAGATTCGAAAGGGTGATCAGAACGTGGTTTCGAGTTCGATTTTAACATAGAAATGTAGAGAATTATGAAGAGGCTAAAGCAACCAAAGTCCTCCTTCAGAGAACTTCTTCAGCTGTTGTCTTCAGACTTTGTCTTCAGCTGTTGTCTTCAGACTTTGTCGTAGAGAATTATGAAGAGGCTGAAGCAACCAAACACCCAAAGTCCTTCTGCATGCATGCACATGAGTA
>BJCM01102071.1:0-18435 GCA_018326385.1 Flaveria bidentis
CAAAGTCTGAAGACAACAGCTGAAGACAACAGCTGAAGACAACAGCTGAAGACAACAGCTGAAGACAACCGCTAAAGACAACAGCTGAAGACAACAGCTGAAGAAAACAGCTGAAGACAACAACTGAAGACAACAGCTGAAGACAACAGAGGTTGTCACAACAGCTGAAGAAGTTCTCTGAAGGAGGACTTTGGTTGCTTCAGCCTCTTCATAATTCTCTACAAGTACTTTAAAGGCTTAAAGTATGAAGATCTTGGCACTATAAAGTTGGGAGATGACAAGCCATGTCATATTCTAGGGTCAGGCACTATTACATTGAAGATGAATAATGGAGTTATGTTTGATCCTATGGATACACCCCTAATTTGAAAAGATGTCTCTTATCACTTGGTACCTTTGAAAGACTAGGTTACCATGTAAGTTTAATGGATGGAAGAGGAAGGCTGTTTAGAGGGTTTATGGTGATCCTATCTGGCACTAGAAAGGAAAATAATATTAACCTTTTAGATGGAAATATGACTATGTTAAGTGGTGAAGCTTGTGCAGTGCAAAAGGATGCTAAAAGTGAAGTTGTTTTGTGGCACAATAGGCTTGGTCACATTTGTAATGCCAGCCTTTGAGGACACACCCTAGGGAGTGTTAAATATCGGATATACAAAACACATAGTAATTATAGGTTTCACAACGGAAGTCTAACTTTGATTAATATCATAGCATACTGTACATCTGTTTTACTAGATAATACATTACATCAGTTGAAGTACACTAGAAATCCATGTAGATACATGTGTTCCTAGTTTCTGAACTTAATGTAATATGTTTTTATTGTCTTACACCTATGTAATTGAATGGGTACTAAATGAAATACAATATATGGTTGTGCTTATATTGTTGAATATTTCATTGCATGATATGTAATAACGCTTATTAAACTAACTATATAGGTTGTGATTGTTTGAATAAATCTAAGTCAATTAATGATTATGAAACATATTCAAACTTATTCATATGAAGTTCTCATGCGATTGGCCCATGCTAATGGACCATACGCATGAACAACTTCATGCTAATGAACCATTCGTACGAATGAACCAGGACATTGGATCAGTCGTATGATTGTAACATGAGATTGGCTCAGTCGCATGACTGAACACTCAGTCGTGCGAAGGGATCAACCGCATGACTCAATCGCACGACTGAACCATGCGAATGGCTAGTCGCACGATTGAGAAACCCTAACCTATAAATACCACTTAAATCATGGAAAAATTAGACACTTTGTGTAATTCGATTCTCGGACGTACCCTAGCCGTCCAGAGACCTCTAGTAACCTGTTCCAACTTCATAGATCGTTGTATATCGATTGCTAATCGTTCTTAACATTTAGATTCAATCTTAAATTGATTCTACGTGCGTTCTCACTGATTGGATCGTCAATCAAATAGGATTACGCACTATTTGATTCGGTATACGGGTAAATCTGTTAGTATTCGTCAAGTACACGATCCTAACAATCCAAATCTTCAATAACACTCTAAACCTCTATTTCTTCATAAGCTAGTATGTAGTCTTCAATTGCTATAATCACTTGGCATCTAGGATGTGTGCCCATAAAAAGAAAACATTTAGGACTCAACATAAAGCTTGTGAGTTCTTGGACATAGCATTTTTCATAATTCAAACCATATTATTATTGACTATTGCATCAAGCAGATACAACCATGACATACAGATGGGAACACAGTAAGCAAAATATAAATTGGTATAACCAGGCTATGTATACAAACTCCATTGGCTAAAACAGAATCATACAAGAAGCCATCAAGAATCATATCAAGCATTGCCACATATCACAGATGCTATTGATAGTCAATTTTTTAATTATTACCAGTTATCTGAATATCACATCCCATTTAAAAAAATAGTTCAGAGGAACTCACCTGTTCAACAATTGATAACCCTTCTTAGTATAATCTGGTAATATCTCTAGGTCCTAATACAATTTAAGTAATCCTAGGTTAGGTAATGATACAACTAACTAGTAATTGTTATGGTTGTGTATTGGTTTACACTATTTTGTTTAAGCATGGGTGGTTAGTCCATGAATAACTAAGGCCAGGCTACCCAAAACCCACCCCTAACAATAACCCTAATGCTTAAAATAATAATACTAATAAATCTAACACTACTTCTAATAATAACAATAATCTTAAATAAATTATAATTAACTTGACATAAACTTAAAGGAGGATATACATTAAAACTATCTATGAAAATTTGATGTAGAGTCTTCTTTATTCGAGCTCTTACTCAAGCTCTAAAAATGACGACTAACAATGTCCAACATGGTATTGAGAAATTGAGATTCTCTTTATTCTAGAGAATTACAAAGAAATTTTATACTCTAACAAAATCATATAAGCTTTTATTTATAAAGAAGCAGCCAGTCTTGTGACTTATTTTCTCAAACGATGTAGGATAACATTGACTTGCTTGCCTATGTGCTTGCTTTCTTCATGCTTCTTACATATGTTTTTAAATATTATTATTATATTATTATAATTAATTCATATGTTAAATTATTTTTTCTCATACAAAATGTAAGGTTTTAATTTTTTTTATTTTAACTATTACATCTGAGCCTGAAAACCCGGAATGTTACAACATAAGTGTTCTAGGACTTGTTGAGTTAAACAAGCAATAAGTTATGGGCTATCTGAAAAATTATAATATCAGTTTATGTGAGAGCTATGTTCTGGGTAAACATAAAAGAGTCAAGTTCAGCAAAGGCAGTCATCCCACTAAAGGAATTCTGGAGTATGTACACTCTTATGTGGGGGGCCTACTAAGCATGAGTTCTTAGGTGGAGCTAGTATTATCTATTATTTATTGATGATTACTCATGAATAGTTTGGTTGTATATGTTAAAGAACAAAAGTGATGCATTTAGTAAGTTTAAGGAGTGGAAACTACTAGTTGAGAATCAAACTTAAAGGAAGCTTAAAAACTAAGAACTATTAATGGGTTGGAGTTGTGTAGTCATGAGTTCAATCAATACTTTAAGGCTAATGGAATTTCCAGACACTTGACTATGCCTGAAACACCTTAATAGAATGGTTTGGGAGGGAGAATTAATAGAACCATTGGTGAAATATTGAGGTGTATGTTATTAGGTGTTAGTTTGCCTAAGGTGTTTTTGGCTGAGGCTGCTTCCATAGCTGCTTACTTGGTCAATAAGTCACCCTAAGAAACTTTACAAATCAAAACTCCCATGGAAGTTTGTTAGGGCATAAGCATGATTATAGTCATTTGAAGGTGTTTGGAGCATTAACTTATATGCATGTGGATTAGAGAAAGCTAGATCCCAGAACTATCAGGCGTGTTCCTTGGGTATCCTGATAGGGTAAAGGGTTATAGGCTATGGAGTTTAAAAAAGCATGGGAAAAAGGTGATCATTAGTAGAGATGTAAATTTTAATGAGAAAGTCTTATACAAGGATTTAATAAGTAATGTTAAGGTACCAATAGAAGGTGAGGAGTCAAGTAGTAGTGTGAATCATGAGGATGTTTAGATTGAGGTGGAGTCTTGTTCATCTGTGCATGAACAAGTTCATACAAGAAGGGAGTCTTATGAGTCTCAAAGGATCCCAAGTATAGCCAGAGATAGAGGATAAAGGCAATTATAATACCTCTTAGATTTATGGCTGTAGAAGAAGAAAGTATCTTTGAGCCCCTTACTTATGAAGAATCTATTAACTTTAATGATCAAGAGAGATAGGTTGCAACTATGAATGATGAAATAGAGTCCTTACATAAGAATGGAACCTTGGTATTGGTTGATAAGCCAAAGATAAGAAGTTGGTTTCTTGTAAATGGTCATTCAAGCTGAAAGAGGGTATTAAATCAAGGGATAAACCTAGGTTTAAGGCTAGATTGGTGGCTAAGTGGTTTTACGCAGAAAGCTGGAGTTGATTATATTGAAATTTTTTCAGCAGTTGTCAAACATTCATCTATAAGAATGATCTTGTCTTTAAATGCATCTCTTGACTTAGAGTTAGAACAACTTGATATGAAAACAACTTTTACATGGGAATTTGAAAGAGCAAATTTATATGAAACAACCAAGAGATTATGGGGTTCAAGGATGTGAAAATTAAGTTTATTTGTTGAATAAATCCTTGTATGGTCTCAAGCAGTCCCTAAGACAATTGTATAAAAGATTTGATAACTATATAATCAAATTTGGATTTAAGAGGAGTCAGTATGATAGCCGTGTATATCATAGTGTAAGGCCCTATTCCCGGGACGCTTACAGCTGGTCAATCATCGCACATAAAGCATATATTTTCATTAACTTAAAGAAACATTACAGCGGAAACATTAAAACAAACATTCCATTTCATTATAAAAGGTTTTTCAAATTAATACATCGTTATCGAATTACAAAATACTAGTTGCATTATATCACAAAAGTATTATAGAAATGGATGCCATCCAAAAAGAGCCAAGTAGCCACCCCATGCCATCCTAAGCAACCTTTACCTGCCAACTAGAAACACATAAAAGTCAGCGTTGCTGAATGAGTTCTAGTTTTAAAGTAAAACATACTTTACTTCCGTTTAAAACCATTCTTTACTTTTGTATGTGGTCACACATCATACGCACACATAGATAATATCATTATTATCTTCATCATTCATTCGTTAACTTCCGTTCGTTCATCGTACGTCATTATCATTCACTTTCGTTCACTTTCATAAATTACTTTTATTCGTACGTTCATCTTTACTTCTTTACATTCCATATCAAAACCATGAACTTTACCCCACCGTCATGCATAAAACGGGTACTGGGCCATACAAGACTTTCTTTACTTTCTTTTTATTAATGCATGCATTCTTTCATTTCGTTCTTCTTTTCATTATCTTCCACTTTACGTTACATAATACTTTCATTTCATTCACTAACATTCAACGTAAAGCCACGGGAAAATAATCATACATAATAAGGAACATCAACATGAACATACAACATCACCATACAGGGCATCATCATCCATACATAACATACATCATACATACCATAATGCATAAGCATCAATCATACATCATCATATCATACATACATACATCGCCCATCACATCATCTATAAGCTTAAAAAGTCAACTTACGTAGCCCCCGGGAACCTCCCAAGTCAAAGCCTACATTTCACTTTTTCCCCAAAAAGTCAGAAAATATTCTAAGACCTTAGGCGCATGGACACTATGCAGGCGCATGAGCACTATGCCAGCGCATGAGTACTATGCAGGCGCATAGGGAACACTTAGGCGTATGGGCAACTTTCAGGCGCATTGGCACTATTGGGGTGCATGAGCAACACTTAGTCTATTTTGGGCAATTCTAGGCGCATGGGCACTATGCAGGCGCATGAGCTAGCTGGGCGTCTGGACACTTAGAAAAATTTTAGCCTATTTCTAGGCGCATGGGTACTATTTCGGCGCATGAAATCTAGGTGCATGGGAACACTTTGGCAGTTATTTTCAGTTGGGCGCATAGGTTACTGTTTAGGTGCATGAGCAGCCTAATTCATACTTATCATCATAAATCAGTCCCCAATCATCACCTATCATATTCTAAGCTTACACCATACATCCTAAGCCTTAGAAACACATAATAACATCATCAAACACATACATAACCCAAGAATCAAACCCCAGCCGCAACATACACACATACACACATACGGGTATAAAACCCAACTATATAAAAAGCGTTCATACATGCATTTCCAGCCCCAAAGCTATTTAAAACAAGTAAAAAGGGGGTTCTAGAACTCACCTTTGTAGCCTTTGGTTATGACTTCTTGAAAATCCCATTTGCAATAGAGTTCAATCGCCTAGAAACCCACCAAAACACACACCCGAACACACACAAACATACAGAAGCATATAACCGAGGCTAAGGCCAGTCAAGAACACCATAAAACTATGAATTCTTACCTTGAATTCGACCTTCTTCTTCCTGTTCTTCAAAATACCCGAGAGCTTTCTTCTTCTCTCTCTAAAATCTGATGACAAGTGAAATGTGCGACATATGGGTGGCCATACCGCCTTTATTCACCAACTTTTTAAACATTTGTCTTTTTGAACACTTTTTACCCCTTAACTTAGGTAATATATCTTTTCTTTCCTTTTCCTTAACCTTATTATTTCTTTCTTTGACCTTTAAAATAACCGGGTGTTACATATAGAAAGTATGTTAAGGGCAAGTGTGTATCTACTATTGTATGTAGATGATATTTTGGTAGCTAGTCAAGAAAGAACTGAGATCTAAGTTACTAAAGAAATGTTGATAAGGAAGTTTGATATGAAGGAGTTGGGAGAAGCTAAGAGAATTTTAGAAATGGCTATTATAAAAGATAGAAGTTAAAATCTATTAAAATAAACTCAAAGTTCATATGCTGATAAAGTTTTATCAACTTATGGTATGGCAGATTGCAAGGCTGTGCATTTGGGCTCATATTTCAAGGTCTTTTTGTTGATTCACCCAAAGATGTTGCTGAACAGACTTATATGAGTAAGGTTCCTTATGGTAATGTTGTAGGAAGTCTGATGTATCTTATGGTTTTTTGCACTAGACCTGATCTTGGATATGATGTAAGTCTAGTGAGCATGTTTTTGTCTAACCCTGGTAGGTTGCATTGGAGTGTTGTTAAATGGATTCTTAGGTACCTGTGTGGTACTAAGCATTATGGCCGAGTGTTTAAGGATAGATCGGGTGAAACGGATGATATGGTGATTAGATAATTAGATATTGATTATGCTAAGGATATTGATAGAGAAGGTTTATTACTGGGTATGCCTAAATGGTTTTAGGCAATGTAGTGAGTTAGAAGCCTCAATTGCAAAGAGTACTAGCTCTGTCTACTACTGAGGTAGAATATATAGCTTTAACAAAGGTGGTTAAGGACGTTATATGGATTAAGGATATGTTGTTGATCTAGGTGTTCAACTCAAAGACACCTTAGTTTATTGTGATAATCAGGGTGTAGTTCAACTGTTTAGAAATAGTGTGTTTCATGATACAAAGCATATTAGTGTGAAGTTGCATTTCATTAGGGACATTATTAATTCTGAAGAAGTTAAGATTGGGCAGATAAGTACTGTAAGGATATACTTAGAGCCTAATACAACCAAAAAGCTCTCAGCATACACATGTGAAGTACTTAGAAAGTTACTTCGAAAGATTTGATAAAACTCAATGAAAGACACTAAGTATCAAATCTTCTAAGCCAAAAGACCAAATCTTTCAAAGCTAAAAATAAAGTCTTTCATAGCCAAGAGACTGATTTCTTCTAAATACATAGAAGACATGCTTTCTCTGACTTACTTTTGACAAAAGCTAAACCAGTTTTCGTTGTCATCTTTGATGACTCACCTACTTACATAGGTTGGTGAAAAGTTCATAGTTTTGTCAACTGTAGATTAAGGTTTTAGAGTCTGTAACTTTTTACTTTTGTACTTTTAATCTTGTGGTCAAGATTAGTGTTTCCAGCTGGCCTTCAAAGTATGACCGACTATAGGATTTAGTATAAAGTAATCATTAGAACCAAGCATTGTAACACATTGTAAAAGCACTTGAGAGTAATATACAACATTCTTGAAAAAACCATATTATGTTCTTGTTATGTTCTTGTGTTCTTTGCTTCACCTTTAAGTCGGTTCCCTATTTGATCAGTTAAGTGTTCTAAGTCTCTCCAATCATTGTGAAACTATTGCATTGGCTATTTCACTGGTCCTACAAGTACTTAATCTAATCCTGCAGATATGTTCACAAAGGTGCTACCTGGTTCTAAGTTCAATTTCTGCGTTGACGCTTGGGGATATGTGGATAACAATAATGTCTTTGGTGGAGATTGTTGAGTAAAGCCATGATTGTTATATTGAATGTATAGATGGTCTTATAGCAATTAGTTGATTATTTTTATGTTTTAGCAAGTTCTGTGTAATTCGCATTGACTATTGTTAGTGCATTGTGAAAGCCATGATTCTTTTTTGTATTGAAACTACAGGGACTGATTGTGTAACATTTGTTTTTGAATTTGTTAAGAGTCGGTTAGTTGCGATTTGGGGTTGGATTGAGTAGATTGATTTTGACTTTGTATCAGTCTAAGTTCTTCAAGTTTGAATGTGTTTTTTTTCTTTTGTTTGGTCAATAAGAATTCAATGTTCTTGTTCTTCGTTCGATTGTTAATTTTGTTGTGGTCTTTAACAATGCACTAACAACAGTCAATGCGAATTATCTCTTGTCTTCATGTTGCTAAAATCAAATTTTGAGTTGGTAGTACGTGTCTTTTTGTATTTAGTAGATGTTAAGAACTAACCTACAAATGATCACCCATCACACCTTCTATAAAATCATCTAATATATCATTTCATGATCGGGTTATGACTTTATAACTTTACAAGACTACCACTTTTTTACTAGACCTAATAAGAATTCACTAGCATTAAACTTGTGAACTACTATCGCTCTTCATAATAAGAAATGCATCCCGAAGTGTAAAAGTATCCATTATCAAATAATCTACTAAAGTGTTAACTAGTATTACAACCATATATAGAGATGATTGTAATGTGAAAATCTCTTAAAACTATAGTGTGGTATATAGAATAACAAGTTGTATTTAACCTACACCAATAGTTTATAAGCGTCGATCATTGATAAGTGAAAACTATCTCTTACAAAGAATACGAGTCTCTCTACACACACATATATGCATGTATGTATGTATACATGGGTGTGGGTGGGTGTGTGTACATGCATATACACATATACATGTGTGCGTGTGTTTTTCTTTATATGTAAATGGCTTCTGTATCAGATATTGACTCGTGCCTTTATGTAACAGATAAGGGTTAAGTTTGTGATACACAACATATGTTCAAGTATCATATAACCTTCAAATTGGAAGCATTGAATGTCCATTACCAATATAGATACAATACACACATATGCAGGTGTGCTTAAGTTTTTCTCTATATGTAATATTGTAGCAAATGGGAGTTTGGGACACACGACTTACGTTCAAGTATCATAAAAATAAGCTACAAATTCGGAAATTCAAATTATCATTACCAATATAGATAGACGAGTCAAAGTTATATAGATACTGAATTATTGTTGGTAACTATCATCGAAAAGACATATCCTAATGGTAATGGAATGAAAAAGTGACACACTATTGGATGTCATGTAATTAAATATATTTACGTATCTTTTTTTTTTTTGAACGACAATTTTTTTTACTCCTACTTTCGAATTACACAACATTACACACATTTGAGTTAGAACCTAGAACCTCATATGTAAAAAGCAAAACTTCAATCAAATTTAATTTGTGTATCAAATTTAATTTGTGTATCTTCTAACTTACAGAAAACATGATAAGAAGTATAAACACAATCACAATCGTAAGATCCCATGTTTACTAAGTATAAACGTAATTTTATAGACATTATTTTCATAACTTTCTTTCTATTTTCATCGTTTTATCCACATATTTTAATTATAATTTTTCATAGTCTATATTAAAGATTAAAGATATATTATAAGGAATTCAAATGAAAATATCCTAAATATGCACTTCACTTGTCGGCTGTCAACCTGTCATACTCGTGGTTGATCATTCCTATTTTCAAAAGTCAAACTTTTACGTCTTTCATGTCAAACAATTATCCTACCTACGTTTATTTGTATTCAAATATATTTATTCAATGGCAAACATAAACTTCAAATATATATAATAAAAAAACTTTGAAATAATTTTAAAAAGGACTCTAGCCGTTGCCTAATATTTATATATGTAAATGTAAATTATGTTAAAATAATCACTAATCGGTGTATGGATTATGAAAAGAAATTCAATAACAACTTTGATATAATATTGATAAAGATAATCCGATTAACAACTGAAAGTAATCCTGCAAAACAAGGAATATAAACAGAAAAGAAGATAAGGAGAACCGGGCTTGTGTTTAACACAATTGATAGGGTGCACCGATTAAAAGCAACGTACATCCGAATGTCGCACTTGCTTGAAAGATAGTGGGAACTTGAAGAAATGAAGTTGTCGAGTTTGTGCTGGCGTGTTTTTCATTGTATGTGACATATCTCTTGTGTTGCTATATAAACACGAAGAGAAGAATCGTAACCACTTACAATTTATTTCATAGAATAGTTTTTATCATTATTGTCATTAATCGATAGTAACGACCATAATTTGCAAAACGGTTTTGATAGTAATAATCATCATTAGCAAAACGATTTTAGTAGTAATGATCATCATTGCAAACAACGGTTCAGTCCATAAATTTCCAACCCATAAGCCCGTTTTTGCACCCCCTTTATGCACGAATAGATGATAGAGTAAAACACAACATAAGAATTTGAGAAAATTACAAAAATAGTCCATGTGGTTTGATGATATTACAAGTTTGGTCCCAAGATTTTAAAATTTGCAAATTTAGTCAAAACTTTTAGAAGTTTGTTGCAAATTTAGTCCCCACCGTTAGTGTCCGTTAGTTTTTAACAATTTGGGGACTAAATATGCAATATGGTCAAACCCTAGGGACTAATTGTGTAATTTGCTCAAAAATTAAAAAATTGTAAATCAAATAAATTTTAAAATAAATTAAATCAACCATAAGAAATTCAAATAAACATCCCCTATTAAATTCCAATAATTTAAAAAAATTAAAATAATGATTAAAAAATCAAATCAAATTCAAAACTAAATAAAAGTAAAAAACGTATGTAAAAAGAGAAAACGAAAAGTATTTAAAAAGAAGTATGTGATTAAAGTAAAAAATTAAATAAAAATTAAAAATACAATCGAATAAACATTTATAAAATTCAAAAATAAATATTGAAAAATCATATTAAAGTTAAAAAAAATAAAAAAATGGTTTGATTTCATTTTTCAAGTTTTGAATTTATACTTTCATAAGGTTTTTTATTATTCGATTTAAACATGACATATGAACTTAATCAAAAATAATTATAAAAAAGTTAAGCATACTTCTCATCAAAAAAATATTGTTACACCACTGCCACATACATCAGATCCTGCGGCAAGGGGGGCGTAGCGTCGTCGAAGATAAATCACAGGCGCCATGATGAATTTGTCGCCATCGAGCAGATTACTCAAAGAGAAGAAACATAATTCATCACAATCATCACGCAATTCACCACGAATGGTGACAACATAAGCAAAACTAACGCCAACGACGAGAAGACAAAACAAGAGAAATCAAACAAGAAAGTTGTGGAAGAAGCTGCATTTATCGGTGGACGCATCCATGATTCAATTGTTGGATTTGATGTTTCTGGGATTAACGGGAGCAGAATCGGGCGGAGGTGTGGTTAGCACCGGTTAGGGTTTTGTGAGGGTTATTCTTGGAAGAGACACCCAAAAAGAGAAGAAATTGGAAGGTGAATTAGGTGTAATAACATTTCATTTTTCAGAAGGAGATGATGTTTTCACGGATGATGTGTTTTGCGGTGGTGTGAAGTTGTAAGGCTCCGTTCCCGGGACACTCACAGCTAGCCAATCATCGCACATAAAACATATATTTAAATTTAATCTTCATAAAACATCGCAGCGGAACATTAAAATAACATTTCATTTCATTATAAATGCTTTTGCAAGTTAATACAATCATTCATTTCAAAACATCGTTCGTTCGCATTACAATGCAAAAACATTAAACAAAATAATGTCATCCAAAATGCTAAGTAGCTGTCCTGCACCACCCTCAGCAATGCTCACCTGCCAACTGGAAAATGCATAAAAAAATCAGCGTTGCTAAGTGAATTCTAGTTTTAACATAAAACATATTTTACATTCATTAAAACCGTTCTTTACTTTTACATATGATCACACATCATACGTACACATAGATAATATCATTATTATTTTTTTTACTGTTCACCACACACTTTCCATCTTTATCACATTCCTCATCACTATCTGGATCAGTGTCATCAGCTATGCCCCAAACAAATAGGGTACTGAGCCAAAGTTCATAATTGACTTCTACACTGCACATAGCCTGGCAACAGCACCGGGGTAAGCGACAAAGATCCCAATTGTATTCTACACCCCCAACATTATGCATAACTTGGGTATTGGGCCGAAGGTCATAAATCACTTCCCACTACACATAGCCTGGCACCAGCACCGAGGTGGGTAACCACTATAAACCACTATATACTACACCCCCAACATTACGCATAACTCAGGTATTGGGCCGAAGATCATAAATGACTTCCCACTGCACATAGCCTGGCACCAACACCAAGGTGGGTAACCACTATACAAATGGTCGGTCATAAAGACGAACCCCGGTGTGCATCCTTCTGGGGTAGCTAACCCACACACCATTGGACTAACACCTTTCATTGGGCGTGTTCCCACATACAAGGCTTGCAAGACTTACTTTACTAACCTTCGTTCATTAATGCATGCATTCATTCATCATGTTCCTCTTTTCATTATCTTCCACTTTACATTACATAATACTTTCATTTCACTCATTAACATTCAACGTAAAGCCATGGGAAGATAAACATTCATAACAGGAACATTAACATACACATACAATATCACCATACAAGGCATCATACATACATAACATACATCATACACATCATGCATAACATCATGCACATCATGCCAAAGCATCAAACATACATGATAACATACTTATCATAATATCTATGACCTCAAAAGTCAACTTACATAGCCCCCGGGAACCTCCCAAGTCAAATCCTAAATTTCACTTTTTCCCCAAAAAGTTAGAAAATATTCTAAGTGTTCATCCGCATTTGCCTTTTTGTTCATCCACATTTGTCTTAGTTCATCCGCATTTGTTTTAGTTCATCCGTATTGACTTTACTCATCCGCATTTCCCCTAATACTCATCCGCATTTCCCCCAACACTCATCCGCATTTCCCATACTTAGTCAATGTTCATCCGCATTTCCCATACTTAGTCAATGTTCATCCGCATTTTCCATACTTAGTCAATGCTTATCCGTATTAACTGATCATTCGCATTTGTTGTTCAATCGCATGAACCTTCTCATCCGCATTGACTTTCCATCCGTATTTGTCAACACTTAAGCAGTTTTCTAAACTTAGGCGTATGAACTACTGTTTGAGCGCATGAGCAGCCTAGGGCACACTATTCATCAGATTCAGTCCCCAAATCTCATCTTTCATGTTCTAAGCTTAACTTTTACATTATAAGCCTAGAAACACAACCATAACATCATCAAATCATGAACACTGTCCAGAATCACACTATAATATCATCATACACACGTTCAAACATACGGGTATAAAACCTAGTTTTATAAAAACATACATTCATGCATTTCCAGCCCCAAAATCAGTTAAAACATGTAAAAAAAGGGGTTCTAGAACTCACCTTAGCAGCTCTTGAGTATGGCTTCTTCCAAACTCATTTGTAATTGAGTTCAACCGCCTAGAAACCCATTAAAAACACACACAACCGAACATACATACACACAGAAGCATACAACCGAGGCAAGGCCAGTTAAGAACACTTAAAACCATGAATTCCTTACCTTGAATTTGACTTTTCTTGTTGTTCCTCTTCTGACCCAAGAGCTTTTTGTTGTTCTTTCCCTTCTCTCTCAAGAAAAACGATGGTACAAGATGTGTAGGACGTGATGGGCGGCCATCACCTTTTACACCCATTTTTCAAAACCTTTTGTCCCTTTTGATACTTTTTACCCCTTAACTTGGATAAAATATATTTTCTTTCTTTTTTTTTCACTTTATTCTTCTTTCTTTGACTTTTAAGAAAATAACCGGGTGTTATAAAAGTGTGGTGGTGTGTGGTGGCTGTGGTGTGAGGTGTGATGGTGTGTGGTGGCGGTGATGTGAGGTGCGATGGTGTGTGGTGGCGATGATGTGTGGTGGCGATGATGTGTGGTGGCGATGATATATGGTGGTGGTGGTGTGTGGTGTGTATGGCGGCAGTGGTGTGTGGTGATGGTGGTGTATAGTGCGGGTATAAGGTGCGATGGTGTGTGGTGGCGGTGGCTGTGTTGTGTGGTGGCGGTATGTGGTGTGTGGTAGCAATGACGTGTGGTGGCGGTGGTGTGTGCTGGCGGTGGTGTGTGGTGTTATGCAGAAGAAGAAAGAAGGAGAGTGAGATAGAATTTGAAAAGTGAGTTGGTGATATTTTTATAGCCCTTAGGGATATTTGGTCATTTTTAAAAAATCTAACAGAAAATTTTAACACCGTTAGTCAAAAAAACAAAAATAGAAACGATTTGCAAAACTCGGGCCAATAACGGAGATAAAATAAATGTTGATACTCAAGTGGAAACAATTTGCCAAACTCAAAAACAAAATAAACTTTTGTTTCCACACTAATGTGGGACTAAATACCATTTTTAAGATTCTCATCAAGATCACACAACACTTAAAAGAGAGAATCACATTAGCAATATTTTCAGAACCAGATCGAGTAATGAATCGAATGTCTTATTGGTTCACTAGTCGGTACGATTATGAGAACCAGATAAAATTTTTCATTATTTAATGAATATATGTAAAAATAATATTGAAAACTTTAAAAAATATATAAAAACAAACATATCCATCCGGTCCAACTCCAGCCCCCGGGTTCGACTGGGACCAACCGCTGACTCGTGATAAACAACCGGTTCAATGCCTCCAATACGAACCACCCCTGATCAAATCAGTAGCTACAACAAATCGCACATCCGACCCTCACAACACTGCACATTGTATATATAGACATTTACAAAGGTCGGTGGGGTGCCCACCGGCCTACGACGTGTCACGTTTTAATTGGTTCAAAAGAATATTTTTTTTGTTTTTTCGAAAACCTGGGCTGTGTTAAATAATTTTTTTCCTGACATTTAATAAGTGGATGCAGTTGGGGGAAATGGTTAGGATTATGTGTTTCTTGGTTTGGGTCGTAGGTTCGATCATGTGACCGTCATTCTTTTTTTTGTTTTTTGAACCTTTTCTACACATTTTTCTTAAAATATGTTTTTTTATAATTGTTAGGACACAACTTCTATCCATGTTTCAATACTCAAAATAAATCCATGGCAACTTTGCATGCTTATCTTAGGTATTTAATCATTTCCATGTTACTTTCACAGGTCGGGTAACGAATTTTGCAAACGTGAACTCAACCACGTTAATATAATCGTACGAATCCCGACGCAACACACAAGTTCTAATTTCTCGCACAGGTTCTAATCGTACGGGTTCCTTTTTTTTCTCGAGGCCATGTATTGGTAAATATTTATCTTTTGAAATAAATCATAGTTGTTGGGCTAGTCGAGTGGCAAAACCCTGTCACTCGCTTCCAAAACCCGCTTCAGGTCGCGGGTTCAAGCCCCGCAACTTGCTGTTGTTTTCCTTTTTTTTATATTACTTTTAATGTTTATTTCATTTAAATTACTTCTTGTAATTCTTAAGCCGCATGGAACATAACGTAGATCACATACACGTCGCAACATGTCGTTAAATCATACTACTTCGCCGTTTCGCACGAGCCTTGCAATTAAATTACTTTTTTAAAATTGGATTTTCCATGTACGTTTCGCATTGGTATACGTTCCAATGTAAATTTTGTTCGGAAATGAGTTGGGTCAAATAAAAGAGGTATCATTGACGTAATAATTTGAAAATAAATCGGATCAATTGTAATGTATATTTTACCACGTCGTATATTGCCCCGCCGCAACATGCGGCGGGTAAAGAAACTAGTTATCACTTATTAATTGACCATTCCAACAACAAAATATCATGGAAGATAAAAAGAAAAACAATTACATGATCCTTTTATATGTTATATATATAAATATAATGTCGGTGTGTACATTGATTTTTTAGGATTTTGCAAATGTGCCACTAAAGTATTTTAGTTTACAACCATAACATAAACTTAATTTCATCTTTCTTTTGCTCTCTCATTCTTCAAGCACGGTTCACATTTCCATAATGTTCATTGGTGCTTTCTTTTTCTTAGTTTTTTAACAAAAGCATTAAAAGATTATTAGTTCTAGGTAGGCGTTAGTTTTACACAGTTTTATTTTTTCGTTAAACGAACTTTTACTTCTTTATTTTTTTATAATTTAATTAACACCTTTTAGTAACTTTTTTAAGTATATTTTATTTAATTAAAACATTTACTTTCATATATCAATAACAATGCCGGTGTCCTTTATATGTTTCTTTTATATACTTAATTATGTTAATATTACTGTCGTAACACGAGTAACAAAGTTCTCAAGCACGCAACATCACGCGTGTCTAATTACTAGTTACAATTAAATTAATATGTATAAGTGTTTACTAATCTCTAACTTAAATATGTTTACGTATCAATCGTTCCTTATTTTATTTGTTTCAAAAAGCATCTAACACAAATTCACTATGGGTTTCTAAAGTGATATCATTAATACCTTTACGTATATCCAAATGGAAAGAAGGTTCGATACGTAAAAAAGCATAAATACAATCGTAAGATCATATGTTTAATCTGTACGGATGTGATTTTACCACAGACATGTATTATTTTATAATGATTTAAAATAATTCACATGATGGAGTTTAACGAATATTCATTTATATTTTTGCAAATTAAAATTATTTTGTAAAGTAAATGAGAATGATATTCTTTCTCGATGATGTTTGACCAAGTCAACTTTGAACAACGTGCCAAAATACCAATATTAAACTACCCAATTGTAGATATAATTCACTATTCAGAAATTTTAATAATTTGACCAATCATTAAAAAATAATTTAGCGAGAATGTATAAATATTAAAAAGAAAGTATTTTTCTATTAACCTTTTACGTCACATAACCTCCCTTTTCATTTATAGTTGGTTGAGCCAAAACTTATATATTGCGAGCTACATCAATTATTTAAGGAATTTGTTGTATTTTAAATCATCAAAAACATAAAACTTATTATTGTCATGATAATATTAAACAAAATTTGTTTGTTTAATGTAAACCTAGTTAGGTAAGAATACTATTAACTAATTATTCAACTTCTGTTATTATAAGTACATAACTATTAAAACTATATGTTATCATATGCATACCATTAACTATTAGATAAGTCATCGAACTTCATATGTCGAATATGATTAAAATGATGTTCAGTACAGATTTCTGTTTTAAATTAAAAAACAAGACCAAACTCTATATTTTTTGTAAATAAAGAATAAATAATTCAGATAGAAAGTTTGAGTAATTGATAAACAAATATTTAATTTGGAATTCTAAATAGTCTCTATTTTTAGTATTATTGCAAAGCCGCCGGTAACATCTAGTGGGTCATTATTATTGATAAGTCCCTACCGTGTTAGGGCCACGATTTTATTGATTATTCCAATTTCACCCTCATCTTTGAAATAAATTATAAATATCTATTAGCAAATGGATATTATTCACATTTGGCCCCACCACGTTTGCTGCACCAAAAACTCACTTTTGTTTTCTACATAAAGTAATCATATTTTATATTAAAGTTTAACGGTTTATATTATATATAAATATAAACATAAGCATCGCATGATTAGAAGAGTCCATTTAATAAATGCATAATTTTTAATTAGAGAATCATTACCAAACAAAATTCTAAGTATTACCTTGGTTGCAATGTTGTTGAGACCGGATCGGACCGGCCGGTCCGACCAGTTTGATCGCGAATCGGGGCTGGTCCGGTTCGGTCTGGTGTGATTCGTTTTGTACTGGTCGAATCGGCCGGTTCATCCCGAACTGCTGATCAAACCGGGAAACCGGACCGGTTCGGACCGGTTTTCGTGTTTTTTATTTATTTTAATGGGTAAAAACGGGGTGTTAAGTTTTATATATAAATTAGTACGTTGGATATACAAATATAGTTAAGTTTTATATATAACTATAAAATATATATAAATCATATATAAATTACTTATATTTAATTACATATATAAATATAATTAAAATATAGTTAAATCCGATCCAACCGGTCTGACCACCAAACCAGTAAGACGTCCGGTTCGACGTTCGATCCGGTTCTGAAAACATTGTTTGGTTGTCAAAGTTATCTGCTATACACACACATCTTTATCCAAATTTTAGAGAGTAAAATCGGAAATTATATATATAGTTTTACTTATTTCTTACTTATTTTCATTAGAAAAAAACTGATTAGTGAGGGAGATACACGGTTAATATAATAAAATAATTGTTGGTTTGAATTACGTAAATATACACGCGTTTTGACCATGACATGTTTGAAAAAAATCGGTAGGCAACTTGGGAAGGGCGGGGTGTATTATATATATATATATATATATAT
>BJCM01102087.1:0-11092 GCA_018326385.1 Flaveria bidentis
TATATATATATGTATATGTATATATATATGTATATGTATATATATATGTATATGTATATATATATGTATATGTATATATATATGTATATGTATATATATATGTATATGTATATATATATATATATATATATATATAACGCATCAATCAACGGTCACTTACGTTGTGTTTATTTCTGCAACAACAACAACAGTCAATACCCGTGATAAGTATTGAAGGTGTTTTTAGTTTTTCACATAGCTATAGTTTTGTTTGTGGGCTCTTGGATTTATGTCGCGTATTTACATTCATATATAATGGCTTGATTCATATTTACTTACTACCGCTTATTATAACAACTGTATATCTATCGAGTCTCAAAATCTACGAGCTCACCAACTTTTAGTTGACCTATTTTAGTGTGTTTTTCAAATGATGACTAAGTGTGGTAGCTTGGAAATCAACCTTGTCACACTCCGACCGAGTGCGGAATCATCGAGACGGACGGATGTAAAACGATTGTTCATAGCTTATGGAATTTAATAAGTTAAAATAATATTAAATGCCATTTTTCATTAAATAAAACTAAACAATTAAGTCATTACAATACAACAAAGAATTAAACAACAATATAAGATATTTAATTAAACTAAGTCCAAATCCTATATGAGCAAGAATAATTCCTCAAGTAGCAATCCTGAAACATGTTAAAAATAAAGTGTCAACTTTGAAAGTTGATGAGTTTTCATGGATTAAACATACATATATATATATAAGATTTACAATTAGCAATTCATATCAATGGTTATAAATTACGCAAGTTTGTAGAACATATATAGCTACAACACCTTGACCAAGATTAAGATTACAAGTTTATAACGATTAGCTAAGTGTACTTGGTTCTCATGATGAACAAGTCATACGTCATCAGGAGCCAATAATATATCGACTTTAACACCAAATAAGCTTGTCAGACCTATAGATCTATGATGTAAGGCCCCATTACCGGGACGCTTAAAGTTGGATCCTCATCGCACATAAAACATATAACTACATTTGTATTTCATAAAGCATCACAATGGAAACATTTAAAAATAACATTTCATTTTAATATAGTAGCTTTTTCAAAATAATACATCGTTAATCGTTTACAAAATACATTGTTGCATTACATCACAAAAGCGTTATATAAATGGATGCCATCCCAAAAGAGAGCTGAGTAGCCACCTCGTGCCATCCTCAACAATCATTACCTGCCAACTAGAAACACATCAAAGTCAGCGTGTTGAGTGAGTTCTAGTTTTATAAAATAAAACATACTTTTCTTTCGTTAAACCATTCTTTACTTTCATGCAATGATACATCATACGTACACATAGATAGTATCATATTATCTTCATCATTCGTTAACTTCCGTTCATTCATTACATCTTTTTCTTTCGTCATCACCATGAACTTTACCCTTCATGCTTATGATACTGGGCCTAAGCCTATCATAGACCTTCATTCACGGTGCATCGCACCTCTGGCCACAGTACCTAAGGTAAAGTTCAGGTATACCATTTCCTATGCTATGCCCTTCATGCTCATGGTATTAGATCTAAGCCTATAATAGACCTTCATTCATGGTGCCCAGCACCTCTGGTCATAGTACCTAAGGCAAACAACAATGGTTCCATACATATGGTCAATCACAAAGAAAGACCCCGATGTGCATCCTCCCGGGGTAGCGAACCCGCACACCGTTGGGCTAACACCTTTTAATGGCGTGTCCCGACATACAGTGCTTGCAAGACTTTTATTACTTTCATCATTCATTAATGCATGCATTCTTACTTCATGTTCCTCTTTTCTTAATCTTTCACTTTACGTTACATAATACTTTCACTTCATTCATTAACATAACACGTAAAGCCACATGAAAGATAAACATACGTCATAACAAGGAACATAACGTACACAATCATCAACATCATAAAGGGCAACATCATACATACATAACATGCATAATCATGCAACATCATCATCATGCCCAACATGCTCTCTAAGGCCTCGACAGTCATCTTACATGAACTTACGGGAACCTTTACGTCAAAACTTACATCTGTACTTTCCCCCAAAAGTCAGAAGTTAAACTACACCTTTCCTCGGGTGCAACAGCCCTATTCAGGTGTTTGGAACAATTGAACATCATGCGATTGAACCAATGCGGATGAACACTCATGCAAATGAACACCCAATCGTGCGAATGAACTTAATGCGGATGGAACTAATGCGGATGAGCACTTATGCGTCTGGACCCTCAGTCGCATGACTCCCCATGCGACTGGCACCAATCATGCGAATGAACCCCAATCGCACCTCATTCGGCCGTATGGCCTCCATTTGGTCGCCTAGCCCTATATGGTGCAGAATGCAGTTCATCCCGAACCTAATATGCCATTTTCGACCTCCAAGCTCATCCAAACCCATTCTAAGCCCAAATCAACCATTCTAAACCTTAGGAATGCATACCACAACACCATTCAAGCACACACAAGCTCAAGCACAAGGCTCAGACGAATCATACATACACGTACACATACACAATAGGTCAAACACATACACACTCAAAAACCTGATTTTCAGATGTGTTCCAGCCCCAAATCATTCAAAAACATTTAAAGGAGGGGTCCTAGAACTTACATAAACGACCACAACGAGAAGAGCTTTGATTTGACTCCTTTCTCAACGATTTTGCTCACTCGAATCAACCCGTACCAACTTTTCTCCCTTTTTCTCTTATTTCTCTCTTCTCCTTTTTTTGTTTGCTGAAAACGTGGGTGTGGGGAGAGGGTAATGGCTGCCCTCTCCCTACAAATATCACCACATACCCAACTTTCTCTCATTAGCGAGTTTGATCCCTCGACTTTGGACTTTATTTCTTTTTCTTCATTCGTCGGCTTCAAAATAAATAACTGGGTGTTACAAGTCCACCCCCTTTAAATAGGTTTCGTCCCTGAAACCTGTTATTCCTCGAACAAACGTGGATAATGCTGTCTCATCTCTTCTTTAGACTCCCACGTTGACTCGGATCCTTTCCTGTGCTTCCACTGTACATGCACAAGAGGAACCACTTTATTTCTCAGCCTTTTCTCTTTTCGGTCCATGATTGCCACTGGTTTCTCCACATAATTGAGTCGTTCGTCTACTTTGATATGTTCCAATGGAACAATCATATCTTCGTCTGCCAAGCACTTCCTTAGATGAGATACGTGGAATGTCGGGTGAATTCCACTTAACTCCTCTAGTAATTCCAGTCTATAGGCCACCTCTCCTACTCGAGCAACGATTCGGAAAGGCCTTATATACCTTGGGCTCAACTTGCCCTGCTTCCTGGATCAGATTATACCCTTCCAAGGTGAGACCTTCAACATAACCCGGTCACCCACCTGGAACTCAATCGGTCTGCGTTGTTTATCAACATACGACTTCTGCCTATCTTTGGCTACCTTCATGAAGGCCTTGATCTTTTCGAGCTTTTTAGTCGTAGCCTTGATCACCTCCACGCTCCCTAGTTCCTTTTGACCAATATCACCCCAACAGACGGGTGTTCTGCATCTCCTACCGTATAACATCTCATAAGGTGGCATAGCAATGCTGGCATGATAACTGTTGTTGTATGAGATTTCAGCTAACGGTAAGTGGTCATCCTAACTTCCCCCAAAATCAATCACACATGCCCAAAGCATGTCTTCTAATGTCTGAATGGTCCTCTCGGACCGATCATCAATCTGGGGATGATAAGTCGTGCTAATATGTAACCTCATCCCCATAGCATCGTGGGATTTCTTTCAAAATTTGGATGTAAACCGAGTGTCACGATCAGACAAAATAGACACCGGCACACGATGACGAGTTACAATTTCCTTGATGAACAAAGCAGCCAACCTCTTAGATGAATATGTCTCGCGGATCGGTAGGAAGTGAGCACTCTTTGTCAAGCGGTCAACAATCACCCATATCGTATCATACCCTTTCGGAGTACGCAACAGCTTCGTAATGAAATCCATGGTGATGTGCTCCCATTTTCATTCCGGTATATCCAAGGGTTGAATCTTTCCATACGACTTTTGATGCTTGGCCTTCACTTGTAAGGAAGTAAGGCACTTACTCACATACTCTACTATATCACGCTTCATACCGGGCCACCAATAATCTTTCTTCATATCTTGATACATTTTCGTGGCACCGGGGTGAATAGAATATCGAGTCTTGTGAGCTTCATCCATGATCTTCATACGTAGATCCCCAAAACGAGGAATCCACATTCGTCCCAACCGGGTTCTAACACCAAATGTGTTTTCACCCAATTCCACAACCAGACCTCTCATTCTTTCAGAGTTAAGATGATCTTCC
Source organism: Flaveria bidentis (assembly GCA_018326385.1). Taxonomy (NCBI): domain Eukaryota; kingdom Viridiplantae; phylum Streptophyta; class Magnoliopsida; order Asterales; family Asteraceae; genus Flaveria; species Flaveria bidentis. Next base: position 4,376 of record BJCM01102087.1, read on the forward strand.
TTCAATTCCTCATCTTGAAACTCTTTAAATTTCTTCATCACGTCAGAGGTCATGATTAGCTGATACGCTTTCACCCGAATCGGCTCAGGTCTTTCTTTGCGACTAAGGGTGTCCGCTACTACATTGGCCTTGCCCGGGTGGTAGTGGATCTCATAATCGTAATCCTTTATAAGCTTCAACCATCGTCTCTGCCTCATTTTTAGATCTGTCTGCTCAAAGAAGTACTTCAAGCTCTTGTGGTAAGTGAAAATGATGCACTTCGTCCCGTACAGATAGTGCCTCCAAATCTTTAATGCAAAGACCATGACTGCTAGCTCCAGGTCATAAGTAGGATAATTAGCCTCATGAACCTTTAACTGTCGAGATGCATAGGCTATAACCTTCCCTCTCTGCATTAACACACACCCCAACCCCTTATAGGAATTATCAGAATAAACCACCAGATCTTCACTTCCATCTGGTAATGACAGAACAGGAGCTTGAGTCAATCTCGCCTTCAGTTCTTCAAACGCCTTCTCTTGAGCTTGACCCCATACAAACTTCACATCCTTCCGGGTCAACTTAGTCAGTGGAGAAGCAATCTTAGAGAAGTCTTGGATAAACCTTCTATAGTAGCCCGCCAAACCCAAGAAGCTACGAATTTCGGATGGCGTCTTAGGAGACTTTCGTTGCATCACCGCCTCCACCTTTGCCAGGTCCACCATGATCCCATCCGGATTCACCACATGACCCAAGAACTGAACTTCACACAACCAAAATGCGTACTTGGAGAACTTGGCATACAACTTCTCATTTCCCAACGTCTCTAAAACCTCCCGAATGTGGTCGACATGATCAATCTCGCTCTTCGAATAAATCAGGATATCATCAATAAACACAATCACTGATTTATCCAACATAGGCCGACACACACGGTTCATCAGACCCATAAAAGCAGCTTGCGCATTGGTCAAACCAAAAGACATGACAAGAAACTCGTAGTGACCATAGCGCATGCGAAAAGCTGTTTTAAGGACATCCTGCTCCTTCACCTTTAACTTATGGTAACCAGATCGAAGGTCTATCCTTGAAAACCAACTGGCACCCTGAAGTTGATCGAACAAATCATCTATTATCGGTAAGGGGTATCAATTCTTCACCGTCAACTTATTCAGCTCATGGTAGTCAATGCACATCCTCATACTACCATCCTTCTTCTTCACAAACAGGACCGGAGCACCCCAAGGAAAGATATTCGGTCTAATGAACCCCTTATCAAGCAGCTCTTGCAACTGCTCCATCAACTCTTTCATCTCTGTCGGAGCTAACCGATACGGTGCCTTTGCAACAGGTTGGGCACCCGGTATCAGATCAATCTGAAACTCGATCTCTCAGTCAGGTGGCACTATTGGTAAGTCTTCTGGGAACACGTCTGTAAAGTCACACACAACTGGTACATCAGACAATTATGGTGCTGGCGTATCCACATCCTTTACATAAGCCAAGTAGGCACTACATCCACACCTCATACACTTTCCCCCCACCGCCATCGAAGTCACCTTCGGAATCATAGTAACCCGATCACCATAAACCGTCACCGAACTACCGTCGGGAGTTGTCAAACGAATCATCTTCTTGCGATACACAATGTTTGCCTCGGAGTCCGCCAACCAATCCATCCCAAGAACCAAATCTAAACCACCCAAGGTCATCACGAACAGTCTCACAGGAAACTTATGACCTTCTAGTTCCACATCACAGTTCTCTATCATCTCAGAAATCCTGGTAGACTTACCTATGGTAGTTTCTACATCGAAGGGCGCATCAACACGTCTACTACTAACTTGTAACTTAGCACAGAAAACAACAGAAATAAAACTTTTACTGGCACCCGAATCAAATAACACAGAAGCTAAAGTTTGGTTCACAAGAAACGTATCGGAAACGACATCAGGGTCCATCCTAGCTTCCTCCTGTGTCATAGTGAATGCCCTGGTGCTTGCCCTCGGTCCTTCACTCCCCTTCTTCTTCGCCCCAGAACCCTCAGCCCTTGGCTTCTTGCAATCCTTACTTATGTGACCCTCTTCACCACAGTTGAAGCACCGGACCGTACGACAGTCCTTTACCATATGCCCCGCCTTCTCACATTTGAAGCACAAGTTCAACCCAATCCTACATTTCCCACTATGCTCTCTCCCACACCTTCCGCACTTCTTCATACCTGCCCCCGATGTGACCACACGACGGTCGTCCAACCATGCCTTCTTCTTACCCGTCGAGGCATCACCCCGACCAAACCTCTTCCTCTGCCAGTTTCGATCACCTCCACCCTTCCTGCCACCTTCAGCCACTACCACCACAACCCTCTCATCATACAATATCCCGGCTAAATCCACCGCCGACCTAAACGTGCTCGACCGGGCGGCGATCATGTGCCTGCGAATATCTTCCGGCAAACCCTGAATATACCTCTTGATTTTTCGAGAAAAAGGTGTCACCTGATCCGGCACCAGACGTGCCATCTCGTTGAATTTGGTGTTGTACTATTGGTGCGTCATCGTTCCCGCCTCCAGTTGCAAGAACTCCCATTCGACCTTGTCCATTTCCCGATGAGGACAAAACTCCTCAATCACCAACTTTTTCAGCTCAGACCATCTCATTCTCCCAATGGCCCTGCTACCCTCGGCTTGGACTATATTGTCTCACCAGCATAGAGCTGAGTCCACAAAAGAATGGGCAGCAAACTTTACTTTCTGGTCCTCCCGGCACTCGCTGATATTTAAGACGACTTCCATTTCTCTCACCCACCGGTGAGCAGCAACAACAGTGCCGTTTCTATCGAATGTAGGGGGCTTGCATTGTTGAAATGCCCCATAATTACAGCCTCGTGCCACCTCCGGCACAAGCTCTTCTTCATCATCAGAAAAAACTGTTTCTGGCTCCGGTTGCTCCCGTCCTCCCGAGGACCTCTTTCTCTCCTTTCTTTCCCCTTCTCGTACAACTTTGATAACTTCAGTCACTACAGATGGCAAGATCGTCTGCATGACCTGATGAACTTCTTTAACAACAACCTCCTTTACTAAGGCTCTCAGATTGGCACTCTCGTCGCCGCCCTCCGGATGAGGGGTCTCTGGTTCTTCATGAACCATCTTTTCCATTCTGGGTCTTCCTCTCTTGGGTTGTGGCTCAGCACCAAGCCCATCACGACCACCTCCACGAGAGGCTTTCGAAGATCTACCACCGGCCATTTACACGCACACTGAAAGATTCAAACACCAACACGGTCATTCAAGGGATTCGCTCAGTTTATGTTAAGTATAGTAAGTCCCTAATTACATGGCCAGTTGTGATTAGCCACTTACTTTACTCTTCATACCTCAAGCATTACCTGTCCTGACTACATCAGTATTTAAATCTACAAACAACACATAACACATAACATGCGCACATAATAGCGGTTAACATTACAAAAATACCTGTTGGCACGCAGCTACTCAGATTGGCATCCCATTCCCTTTCCGTCCCATTCTCAGTTTAAGTTAAGGTTTATTTTGAATTTTTACCCATTTTACTTAAACTTTGGCTCTGATACCAACTTGTAAGGCCCCATTCCCGGGACGCTTACAGTTGGATCCTCATCGCACATAAAGCATATAACTACATTTGTATTTCATAAAGCATCACAGCGGAAACATTTAAAAATGACATTTCATTTCAACATAGTAGCTTTTGCAAAATATTACATCATTAGTCGTTTACAAAATACATTGTTGCATTACATCACAAAAGTGTTATATAAATGGATGCCATCCCAAAAGAGCTGAGTAGCCACCTCGTGCCATCCTCAACAATCAGTACCTGCCAACTAGAAACACATCAAAGTCAGCATTACTGAGTGAGTTCTAGTTTTATAAAATAAAACATACTTTTCTTTTGTTAAACCGTTCTTTACTTTCATGCGATCACACATCATACATACACATAGATAATATCATATTATCTTCATCATTCGTTAACTTCCGTTCATTCATTACATCTTTTCCTTTCATCATCACCATGAACTTTACCCTTCATGATACTAGGCCTAAGCCTATCATAGACCTTCATTCACGGTGTATCGCACCTCTAGCCACAGTACCTAAGGTAAAGTTCAGGTATACCATTGTCATGTGCTATGCCCTTCATGCTCATGGTACTAGACCTAAGCCTATAATAGACCTTCATTCACGGTACCCAGCACCTCTAGTCTTAGTACCTAAGGCAAACAATAATGGTTCCATACATATGGTCAATCACAAAGAAAGACCCTGATGTGTATCCTCCCGGGGTAGCGAACCCGCACACCGTTTGGGTAAAACCTTTTAATGGCGTGTCCTGACATACAATGCTTGCAAAACTTCATTACTTTCATCATTCATTAATGCATGCATTCTTACTTCATGTTCCTCTTTTCTTAATCTTTCACTTTACGTTACATAATACTTTCACTTCCTTCATTAACATAACACGTAAAGCCACATGAAAGATAAACATACGTCATAACAAGGAACATAACGTACACAGTCATCAACATCATACAGGGCAACATCATACATACATAACATGCATAATCATGCAACATCATTATCATGCCCAACATGCTCTCTAAGTCCTCCGCAGTCATCTTACATGAACTTACGGGAACCTTTACGTCAAAACTTACATCTGCACTTTCACCCGAAAGTCAGAAGTTAAACTACACTTTTTCTCGGGTGCAACAGCCCTATTCGGGCGTATGGACACCCTTCAGTCACATGGCCTCCATGCGACTGAACATCATGCGATTGAACCAATGCGGATGAACACTCATTCGAATGAACACCCAATCGTGCGAATGAACTTAATGAGGATGAAAGTAATGCGGATGAGCACTTATGCGACTCAACCCTTAGTCGCATGACTCCCCATGCGACTCGCCCTAATCATGCGAATGGACTCTTAATCGTGCGAATGAACCCCAATCACACCTCATTCGGTCGTATGGCCTCCATTTGGTCGTCTAGCCCTAGCTGGTGCAGAATGCAGTTCATCTCGAACCTAATCTGCCATTTTCGACCTCCAAGCTCATACAAACCCATTCTAAGCCCAAATCAACCATCCTAAACCTTAGGAATAAATACCACAACACCATTGAAGCACACACAAGCTCAAACACAAGGCTCAAACGAATCATACATACATGTACACATACACAAACGGGTCAAACACATACACACTCAAAAACCCGATTTTCAGATGTGTTCCAACCCAAATCATTCAAAAACGTTTAAAGGAGGGGTCCTAGAACTCACACAAACGACCACAACGATAAAAGCTTCGATTTGACTCGCTTCTCAACGATTTTGCTCACTCGAATCAACCCGAACCAACTTTTCTCCCTTTTTCTCTTCTTTCTCTCTTTTCCTTTTTTTGTTTGCTGAAAATGTGGGTGTGTGGAGAGGGTAATGGCTGCCCTCTCCCTACAAATATCACCACATACCCAACTTTCTCTCGTTAGCGAGTTTGGTCCCTCGACTTTGGACTTTATTTCTTTTTCTTCATTCATCGGCTTCAAAATAAATTAACCGGGTGTTACATATGATGTCGTCAGGCTAGAAATAGTTAATGATTGTCAACATATAACGTATCTCATATAAAACTCACAATAACACAAATAACCATGACAAAAAGTAAAGATGAATTGCATGTGCGTTACAAGTATAAAAATTAATAAGTGTAAGTTGATAAGGTTAATATGTTTCACCCCAAAAGGTGTGAAATAAATTAAAAAAGGGGGCATGGAGAACTCACAAGATGTAGGATACACTTAAGATAATAATAAGAAAATAAGATTGCTCCAATGATTTCTTCACGATTCTACCTAATGGTTGATATCTCAGAATTAGAATAAAGATAAGATTCAAGAGTAAATATGAATTAGGGTTTCATTTGGAATTTGGGGTTTTTTAATAATTAAATCAAATAAAATAAACTAAAGCAATCGATTATGTTTTGGTTAAATAAAAATGGAATAAATCAATTAAGATTAGGAATGATTCAATAATTTAATTTATTAATTTAATAAGGTTAAGTATAATGTGTGAAAAAAATAATTAATTTAATAATTAATTATCTAAAATTTGATAAATATATTTGTATACTTATTGAAATGAGTTTCATAATAATTTAAAATTATTTAAAATCATTTTATGTTTTTAAACTTTTAATTGATTTTTATAAGGGTCTTATAATATCAATGTCTTAAATGAAGAATAATAGAAAATTATATTGTTTAATAAATTTAAAAAATTTAAATAAAAGTTTAAGGAATAAATTTATTAATTAATTATGATATAACATATTTAAATAAATAGATGAATAATTAATTATTTAAATAACTACTTAAATAATCATTTGTATAATTAATTATTTAAAGTATTTATAACATGTCGGTTTAAAGTGTTTTGAAATAATACAAGTTTGAGCTATAATATATTTATAACTTATAAATGACTTAATAATATTTTTATAACCTTTTTATTTTTTAAAAAGTAATTTAATTTAAGAATTATAAGTTTTAAAATCTTTAAAAATTAACTTAATAGTTTCTTAAATTTTTTAGTTAACCAAATAATTTTATTCAAATTTATTAATATAATAATAATTTTTTGAAATAAAACAAATGTAAGAAAAACAATTAAACAAAAAGTTAGCAGAGGC
>BJCM01102101.1:0-12128 GCA_018326385.1 Flaveria bidentis
CAATTGTAGAGTCAAAAGGCAGATTGCCTTTTGACTTGTGACTATGACATGCCATAGCTCACATCCTTATCTATTACAAAAAGGATAAAGTACATAAAGTAGAAAGTTACAGACTCAAGACCTCAATGTATAGTTACCAAAAGCATGGACCTTTTCACCAACTCATGTAAGTTGGTGACTTGTAGAGATGCAGTGGAAAGGTGTCCAGCTTTATGGAACAGTACATCAGATAAAGCATGTTACGAAAAGTCTTTGGAAGAAATCTATCTTCATGAACTTGAAGCTTCGGAAGACTTTGCCTCTGAGGTTTCGGAAGACTTCATGTTTGGCTTCGGAAGATATTGGTCTTGGCTTCGGAAGATTTCACACTTAGAGTATTTTCTGTTTCATGTGTGAAACTTCCTAAGCTTCTTCTTAAATGCAATAACATCAATAACATCAGCCTCTTCATTAATCTCTACAATAACATCAACAGTTATTTGGACCTTAATATACCTAAAGCTGAAGGACTGAGAGACATGATCAGATTCATATCTACTACCAGAATAGCTCATGCTATTACAGTCAGGCCCATCATCTATGAAAGATATATCAGATCATTTTGGAGTACTGCACAAATGACTGATGTGGAGGGTGAAAGGAATCTAGTGGGAAGAATTACCGATGATCTCTCTTTGACCATCACTGAACAAACTATGAGACAGTGTCTACAGTTTGGTGATGAGGCCAATGCTCCCATTGAGTTAGAAGATGAAGAAATCACCACTTTCTTTGAAGAAATTGGATATGAAGGTTGCTATAAGGGAAAGCAAATTGTAAAAGGGTTGGTAGATTTGTAATGGAGGTTTCTAATTCACCTCTTTCAACATTGCTTATCTAAGAGGAAGACTGGTTGGAATGATATACCTGTGATTACTTTCTCTGCCGTATGTGCCTTATGCACAAACAGACCTTTCAACATGTCTGCTTATGTATTCAATGGTCTAACCTCTAACATTCAAGAAGGAAGAAGGCATATGTTCTTAATGTATTCAAGATTTCTCTAATGTCTGATTAATGAAGCATTTCCTGATCTTGTACTTGAAGGACCAACTTTGGATATTCGTTATTATGATTCCAAATCCTATAAGTACATTAAGAAAAGAGATACAAGAAATTATTACAGTGGAGCACACTCTCCCATACTACCTTGGATGATTTAGCAGATAGAAGAACAGGAGGCTCCTGTTGATGAGCCCATTCAGGAAGAAGCTTAAGCAGCTATTGAGCATGTTGAGGAAAGAGTTGAAGGATCCAGAGGAGGAGTTAGGGGGTGATCTTCACACTGGTCCTCATGTTCATGATATTGCATCTCCCTTTATACCATCACCATTACCATCTCCCCATAAATCACCAACCACTTCAATTCATAAATCACCTATCCCATCACTAATAGCTCAACCAATCACATCTCCACCTCATCACTCTCCAAAATCACCACTTCACCACTCTCCAAAATCACCACCTCACCACTCTCCTAAATCACCACCTCAACCATTCCCTTACTAGTGCTGATCCAACTGAGTTTGGAGATTCCACTAGCTCATCTAAAGAATCCAAATCATCTTTAGATGAGGAGGATCAACCTATTCAAATGTCTGTGAAGAAAACCACTTCCAAAGCTGCTCCTTAGAGAGCTTTGCTGAATCTGGTATGAACAAACCAGATAAAAAAGATGAATTGATTTCTGAGCTCATGCAAAAGGTTGGAAAGTTGGAAAGAGTACTAAACAGAAGAGCAAGCATCATTTAAGTTAGATTTCTTGAACTTGATGAAAAGGATATTGAGTTGAAGGAGCTAAAAGAAAAGTATGAAGCTGAAAAGAAAGAGAAAGATAAGGAGATTAACAAATTAACTGATGCTTTTCAACAAGCAAGGGATGAGATAAGTGGTCACTTGGACACTATCCATTCAAACAATAGCCATGGAAGAACAAGAAGAACTAATTGAAGAGCAAGATGAGATTATCATTAACTTACAAAAACAAAATGAAATTCTGAACAAGAGAGTACCTGAACTTGAGATGCTTGTTGAAATCAAGAGTGAAGCTGGATCAGAAGTCAAGCAAGTAGATGAGCAAGAAATTGAATCTAAAAGCACTTTAGAGGAGAGTAGTGATGACTCTCCTCCTGATAAAAGAATGAGATTCTCTGAACAAACAACAGAACCAAGCAAGGGCAAACAAGATGAATCTAGATTGGAAATAGTGAAATACTTAGAGGAAACAACCAACATGCATGCAGAAGAGACTGAATTCAAAGATATGATCAATGCCTTGGACAATTTTAATTTGAAGAATTCATTATTGATGATGAATTTTGGGATTTCATAGGTGACCAGAGGACTAGTACTGAACCCATAGTTGTCATTCCTCAATCTCCTGTCCCTTTGGAGAACGAGTTGAGTATGCAAATAGTTCCTACTGTGTCTTTGACTGATGAGCAAAAAGAAATAATCAGAAAGTTATGTGAAGAAGAAAGCAAAAAGGAAGAACAAGTTGCTGCTGCTTATAATAAAGAACAAATAGAGGCTAAAAAATAGCCTGAGGAAGTTGAAAAGCCTGAATCCTCATCTGGTCCTTTAATACAAACTTACACCAGAAAGAGGAAGTATCTGAGAAAGCTAAGGGAAAGATACCAATTAAAGAAGAAGAACTAGTAAAGAAAACCAAACAAGATGATCCCAAAAGTCTTGCTGCAATAGTAGAATTCTTGGAAGAGCATGAGAAAGCTGAGGCTCAATTGAAGAAACTGAAGAAGGAGAGATCGAAGGATGATATGTGGCTGATGAGCCTGTAGCAGCTGATAGTCCTGTACAAGAAGAGAAATCTGTGCATGAAATGGTTGAAAAGGCTAAAAGAGATGACCTCATGGTGAAAGCTATGTTCTTAATTAACCATGGGTATGATGCTGATGAAGTGTTTAGCATGACATATGAGGGAATGAAAGCAGAAGAGGAGAAAGTCAACAAACTGCTGGACCCCACCTTCAAAACTGAGTATGAAAGAACTCTTTCTCGAAAGGTTCCTATGCCCAAACTGTCAGCCATGAAGAAATCAACATCAACACCTGAACCCCTATATTCGGATCCTTATAGCATGTCAGATAAGGAAATGAAGGATTATCTTTTAAGCTAAGGCTTCACAAGAAATAAGCTTGGGAATATGAAAACAAACTCATTGAGGGCTGCCACTCTCAAGCTGATTAATGAAAAGAAAGATAGGCTAAAGCAGATAGAAGAAGAAAGCATAAACAAAAAGCCAAGATCTAGAGTGACAGCTCAAGACATGCAACTCACACAAAAAGATCAAGAATTTTTGGCACCTATGCCTCATAAATACCTTGAGTGGTTTGCTGAACCCTCCCAACTGAAACTTCAAGAAGGGTTAACCATAACATAGATGATTAGAGGTGTATCTACTCCAAAAGGCAAAATTGATCATAAAATCATTGCATGGAAGTACGATAGTGATTGGAACATGTTCATGGTAAAAAGAATCTCAGGGCTAGTATAATTCTTTATTGAGTACTCAACACTTGTAAATGCCCTTGAGATCCATGATTTGAAGGAACTAGCCAATCTAGAACTGATTAACCATAAGGCTATGTTAAGGGGTTATGAATTTAAGGACATACTTAAAATGTTCAAACAAACAGATAACTTCAAATCATTGAAAGCAATCTGCATAGGAAAATATAGGTCTTTCATCAATCCCCTTGAAAGAAGCAGACAAAACAAGCTGAAGAAATTGTGTTCCCTGAGCTAAAAGTAAAACCAAAAGAAACTATGAAAAGAAAACTGGTATCTGGTACCCATTCCTTCATACCTATCTCAAATGTGTTTTATGATGAGAAAACATATGAGCTGGTCATTGAAAGAAAATGGGGAGGAATGGAAGGTGCTGAAATAAGATTATTCAGTGGATATGAGGTAAGACTGCTTGATGAATCTTACATCCACGACATGTATACCAGACATTTAAGAGAAATCAACAACAAACTAGGAAAACAAGACATGCACTTCTTTCTCAAGTGCATCAAACTGCTGAAAATGGCATATGATTGTATCATTGCCAAGAGAGATAAAAGAAAGAAGAAAAAGACCCCATTGCAACTTGGGAATATTGTTAAGTTGGAGGTTGATGTGGATGGAATCTTATTAATTCACAGAGATGGGTTGTCTACAGTTTCTATTTGGGAACCTATTTCCCTCAAGAAATTGCCACTAGAAGCCATCTACAATATGAGCAAAATGAAGATCCATGTGCTGAGCAGGGAAATGATGTCAGAAGCAATAGACTTTGTCAACATGATCAAGGCTATTTTGGATCCAACTCAAGCAACACCTTTTATGCCTCCACAAGACCTAGCAGAATCTTCACAACCTTAATCACCACCCAAACATTGAAAAAACATAGGCTGTATGATCCTTAGGGGGAGTATTGTTGGACGCTGAAAGGACCATACATGCCTATTCTAATGGTGAGTTGATGGTTGTTTTGTTGAGGTTCCCACAAGTCCAAGAACTAATGAGGATGAAGATCCTGCTGATAAAATAACCAAGTATGGCTAACCGCATTTGTTAATGCAAAAGTCATAAAACAAGTGCTGACAAGTGTTTGTTCTTCCGCATTAACAAATGCGGATAGCTTAGAAGAATGTGGAAAAGTGTTTGTTCATCTGCATTTGCCAATACGGATTACCAGACACGGGCAAAAGTATTTGTTCATCCACATTAAACAATGCGGATGATCAGCATACTAATGCGGAAGATCAAGTAAAGAAATGTTGATCAAGTCAACTCATCTGCATTTGCTAATGCGGATGAACAAGAAGAAATGTGAATGAAGACTTAGACTAGTTCTGATGTAATAGGTCAGGGGTAGTTTAGTCATTTTGCAAAAGGCAACTTGTCTGCCTATAAACAGAATAGACAACCTCGTACATAAGGTGACAGAGAATAGATGATTAGAAAATCTTTTTGTATTCCCTAGATACATTATTACGTTTCTTGCAAAACCATAGCAGTTATTGTAATCAATCACCTTTATTAATATATACCAAGCATTTATGAGTATTTTGTTCTGCATTGAATGTTTCTTTATTGTATGATTCCGCCATTCAATCATTAACTCAATCATTATATTCGATCCTAAGTGAGAATCTCAATCTCACTACCTAGTCAAGATGGTACTTGTGCGGGCTCCGAGAAAGAATGACACATATCTTCTTGACATGGCTTCAAGAGAATCAACGTCTATGATTACCTATCTTCTATCCAAAGCTTCTACATCTGAGTCTTTCCTATGGCATCACAGATTGGGCCATGTTAATTTCAAAATATAAACAAATTAGTTGAAAACAATCTTGTTCAGGGATTATCTTTAAAAGACTTTTAAGTGGTTGAGAAATGTATGGCATGTGCCAAAAGAAAACAACATAATAAACCACATAAACCAAAACTTGAAAATAGCATTTTTAATCCCCTCGAGTTGTTACATACTGATTTTGCTTGGACCAATCAGTGTTAAATCAGTTGTTAAAAAATCTTTTTGTCTTGTAGTTATTGATGATTTTTCTAGGTATTCCTGGGTGAGATTTCTTGTCCATTAAGGAGAAGCTGCTGAGGAGTTGTGGAAGTTGATTCTTTCTATTGAGATGATAAGCACAAGGAAGGTTATGGATATTTGAAGTGACAATGGCACCGAGTTTAGAAATCACATCTTTGATTCCTTATGTGCTGGTAAAGGTATTTTAAGACAGTTCAGTGCAACAAGAACACCTTAGCAGAATGGTGTTGCTGAAAGAAAGAATCACACCCTCATTTAAGCCGCTCGTACTATGTTGATTGAGTCCTCTTTACCCATCATCTTCAGGGCAGAGGCAGTAAACTGTGCTTCATATGTGGTTAACCAGGTGCTTATCATCAAAGACAAAATGAAGACTACATATGAATAGTTTCATAAGAGGAAGCCTTTGATTGATTTCTTTTGGCCATTCGGATGCTTGTGTATTCTACTAAATACCCAGGCACAAAAGACGAAATTCGGTGCTATGTCTGATGAATGCTATTTTGTTGGCTACTCCTCTAAAAAAGTTATCGGATGTATAACAAGAGAGCCCATATTGTTCAAGAGTCTTTCTATGTTGACTGGTAGGAATCTAATTTCTCTGATGTCCGATTAAAACCTACATGGTTCTTTGACACTAATACGGTTTTCAACTCATTTAATCTTCTAGTTTCTGACGATGATGCGTCCACTTCTACTATTCAGACAAACATCGTACCTCCAGATCCATTACCCATCCTTTCTCTTACTAATCAACCAACTCTTCATTCACCTGACAATGTTACATTTGTTGACATTGCATCTTCTTCATCATCCTTTAACATTCCGCCTCCATCTGTTTCCGCTTTTCTTCCCTCGTCACCTACATATACCTCATCTCAGCCTGTTACATCCACAACATAAGTTGACTCTACCCAACCATCTTCATCTCCATCATCTACCCATCAACAATCCATCAGCCAACCTTCTTCAAATACCCTACCCTTAACTATTGATTTCAAAATCCTGAAAGACCACCCCCATGATAACATTATAGGATCTATCACAAATGGATTTCGGATGCGGAGTCAATCTGGTTTGATTAATGTATGTCTATTCTGTTGTTTTATATCCCAAATCGTACCGAAAAATGTTCATGCAGCTCTTCAGGATCCTTGTTGGGTTAAGTCGATGCAATTGGAGCTGTAACAATTCAGGAAGCTCAAGGTGTGGACCCTGGTTGATCTCCCACCAAACAAATGTCTGATAGGAATGAAATGAGTGTTCAAGAACAAACCCGATGACTGTGGTATTGTGGTTAGAAACAAGTCAGGATTGGTGATTCAGGGATTTGCACAAGATGAGGGGATTGATTACACAGAAGTCTTTGCTCCCGTAGCTCGTCTTGAAGCTATTAGGATTTTTCTAGCTTATGCCGCCAACAACCAGTTCAAAGTCTATCAGATGGATGTTAAATGTGCATTTCTCTATGTAGACATTGACGAAGAGATATACGTGTGTCAGCCACCAGGGTTTGAGGATCCTGACTTTCCCGATAAAGTCTACAAGCTTGATAAGTCCCTTTATGGCCTTCATCAAACTTCTCGGATCTAGTATGAGACTCTAACACATTATCTTTTAAGCAATGGTTTTTCTCGTGGCACCACTGATATGACGTTATTTAAGAAGTAAGTGGACGATGAGATGCTGATCGTGCAAGTCTACCTGGATGATATTATTTTTGGCTCCACTAATCCTAAGCTGTGTCGAGAGCTTGAGAAGGTTATGCGTAGTCGCTTTGAACTGAGCATGATGGGGGGAGATGTGCTTTTTCCTTGGGTTACAGGTTGAACACCCAAAGGGAATTCTCATTCATCAGGAGAAGTATATTAAAGAAATTCTAAAGAAATTTAATATGGATGATGCTTCTCCTGAACTGACTCCATTCACTGCTCAAACATGCCTCACTCCAGACGAGAATGGGAAACCTGTTGATCCTCATCTTTATAAATCTATGATCGGTTCCCTTATGTATCTTACATCAAGCCATCCTAACATAACATTTGTTGTAGGATACTGTGCTCGATACCAATCTGTCCCGAATGAGTCTCATGAAAAGGTTGTAAAATGAATTTTTCGCTATCTTAAAGGCTCTTCTTGCTTAGGGCTTTGGTATCCTTATGGTGGGATTTTGACTTATATGCTTATTTTGATAGTGATTCAAATGGTTGTAGGTTAAATAGAAAATCAGTTACTCATGTATGTCAGTACCTAGGAAATTGTCTTGTATCATGGCAGAGCAAGAAACAGACTTTTGTCTCTCTTTCCATGGGGGAGGCAAAGTACATTGCTGCCTTAAGCTGCTGCTCACAAGTGCTCTGGATACAACATCAAATGATTGACTACGACATAAACTTTCTCCATACACCGTTCTTATGTGAAAACAAAGATGCCATTGGCATCACAAAGAATCCTATTTATCATTCCTGAACAAAACACATCGAGACACGGATTCATGCAATCTGTGATGCTCAGGTTAAGGCTTTTATTGATATTATTTCCATTGATACTAAAAATAAAAAAGCAGATCTTTTATGTTAGTATTAATATGATTTAAAACCTATTTTCCTTAAAGAAATTATGTCATGTGAATATTGTTTACATTTCCTTTGTTGCTCTTTTTTCTTTCTTTTTCATCTTTTTGGTTTGCTTCTTAGTCCTTCCTCATTTCACATAAAAAATTACTTTGAAATTTCTCCAATCTTGCTGATTTGTAGAAATTTTGGGGGAGAATAATCCTCTTGATTTCTTTTGCAGAATCCTTTTAAATTCCTCAATAAAATTTGCTGCCAAGGATGATGTGAAGGAAGTCAATAGTATTGCGTTGCGATATGCTTGATAGGTTCAACCAGAAAGCGAAGTAGACAGTAATCTCATGACTAAACTAACAGAATAAGAAACTTGGTGAGTTGGATAATCCTCTTGACATTTTTGGCCTTCACAAAGTAATAAGTCCTTATTCAAAAAGGGTTGAGAACGTGATATCTCTGCATTGATTAATTTTTTTAACTAAAGTATTCTTGTTTCTCTTCGCCATCCTATCACAAAAAGCTATATGCTTGCTCATCTCTATTTCTTAGAAGCTCCTTAGTTTTGCTCATAGCAAGCTGTTAGTTTCAACCAGTGAAACCGTCTGTTTCAGCTAGGCGAAACTATGACTTTGGCAGGATAGTTTCACTGACAGCAAAACTGTCAGTGAAACTATCATTATTATATATAGTTTTGATCTTGTTCATTCTTGAGTATCCTTACAAAACCCTAATCGTTTACTCTTGTTGCAAGTGTCCATTGTAGGTTGATTTTTCACAAAAATATATTGAGCCTTTGTTCTTTTATTTTATTGAATCATTATTGATATATGTTAAATACTTTTGGGTTCTTCTTCTTCATCATTGTGTTTGTTGTTTGTTGTGATTATTGATATTGAATGATTCAACATCTCAAGTGTATTGAGATTCGATCAAATGGACCAACAACATCATCAACCATTTGTTACAAAAAGAGGCCAAATAAGTCGTCAAATCTATTGTTTCTTGACGGTGGCGGGTCGTCTGATATGAGTTATAGTGATGGAGATAGGGTGGTGGTGGTGTGGTGGAGATGGGGTGAGTCATGTGGTAGTGGAAATAGGGGTGTGTGGTGGTGGTGGCGAGGAGTGGTGGTAGTGGTTGAGATTGGGTTGAATGGGGAAGAAGGGTAAAATAGTCATTTTACAACTATTTAAGCGAATGATTTAACAGTTGTTTGACCTATGGATGAAATGTGTTATCATTTTCAAATCTAAAAACTAAACTTATAAATTTTCAATCACAGGGTTGAAAAGTTAAATCTAAGCAAATCTAAGGATGATTTGTGTAATTTGCTCTAAAATATAATTTTATATCTAAAGATGTGAGTAGACCTTACTCCTTGACTACTCAAAAGAACATAAGGCTATAACACAAGAGAGCCGAAAAGAGTGATGATGGGCCTAAACTTAAGTAAAAATAAAAAGACAATAATCTCAAGAGAAAACTAATCTTAATATTGAATGTTTAAACTTGTACATCAATTTCTATTTTACAGGGTGAGTACAGAATTTGATAAGTTGTGCTTAATTTTGTAAGTTAAAACTGATTAATAATCTTACAACATATAGAAACACAACTAGGGTGGATTGCTAATGGTGTTAATCATATGATATGATATGTTGAGATATTTACCTTTGTTAATCATATAAAAGTCTTTAATGCAACATCTATGTAATTAAGGTCAATTGTAATAGACAATTATCAAGATGCAGTTGTTAGATTACCAAATGGACCACTAGGATTAAACTGAAACATGTAAAGCAACCTATCAAAATTTTCACCAACTTATTAAAAATATCTCTACCATATAAGATAACCTTGCTTGACGATCTCAAATCAAGCATGTGAAAAGCCCATCTACATCCTTTGGTATGTATATCAAGTGTTTTAGATGTAATCCAAATTCATATTGAATTATTTTTTTAATATAAACTACTTTTAACATCTAAATATATGTTGTTTGTTTGATAGTTTTAATATAACTTAGGAGAGCAAGTTAGATAAATGAACATCCAGATCTTCATAATTAAATGAACATCCATATCTTTTCAATTACTTTGTTTTCTAGAAAAATCTATGTTTTTGAACAATACAAGTTTGCATTTGAATTTAGCCATTGTTTTCACACATTATTTAAAGCTTTGTTTTACATAATGATGAACTAGTGTCACACCCTCAAGATTCACGTGTGGGGTTCTACTACGAGACATATGAACAAACTAGGATCTATGTCATTAGTTACTCTAAGTGACTCTAAAAGTGATAATGTTTACTCCCCTAAAAGAGAGTGTATTAATAAGTAGGGCATTGAACTCACCCGATGCGCAAACAAACAAGAAAAGCAAAGCTAACAATGACTAGTAAGACAACCCGTCAGAGGTTACCATGAATATGTAAGTACATAAGTATGTGTAAGTAAAATAACTTAACAAACCCAGTAAGGTTTTATGTAAGGCTAAGGCACCTAAAACATCTAAATTCTCTCTTGCATGCATGCACTTAAGTGTTGGATACTTTATGCCCAAGACACATAGAACATTGATGTGGTTAGTACATTATGATCCAAGTCGGGTCATATCCAATAACAAGCTTAGCAAACACCAATTAGCATTTAATTGATGATATGATCATACAATTAAATGAAATTACACCTACTTAGAAAATGAGTTTTCTAAATAAGTTGCATTTGAGATGGAATAACTTATAGGAATATTTTGTTCATAAGGATTATTTGTAATTTTATTTAAGTTGGTTAAATAACACCAAAGAATAATAGAATGTGTGAGTCATGTAATTAAATGGTTAATTACATGCCTAATTCAATAACTAGTTAACCATTAAAAGGTAAATAAAATTGGGGGGAAACCCAATTTGAAGATTAATTTCGGCCGCCCCTTTTGAAGGGTATGTGCCTTTTGTTTTCTTGGAACAATGTCTTCATTTACTAGTTAGACACACACACACTCAATCCTCCTTCTCTCTCTTACATGCAAGCACCTCAAGAAATTTTCTTCTTCTCTATTATTGAAGAAAATACAAGCTGAAAATCGGTTTTCAGCAGCTCTCTTGGTGCAATTTTGCTGTTAAAATCCTAGAAACAAAGTGTTTTGCTTGAGGCTTGTGGGTATACAAGCTTGAGGACATCTTCTTTGGTGTTTTGGTCCTTCAAGACTTCATCCTCTTCTTCACATCCAATGTTTTTGGACAGCCTTTGGAAGGTAGTTCATCTAACGGTTTTTGGGCAGCTTTGGAAGGTTGTTCCATGGTTCATTTTGGTTGTTATTGTTTACTTTTTGGCTAGTTATTTCACATATAAATGATACTTGAATCTTGGGTTTGTTGTTGACATAAAATGTGCCTTAATTTTCAGTTTACAAAACATTATATTAAGATTTGTTTCTGCTGCGTTTTTCTTGTTTAAATGGTTAAACAACTTTGTTATTGGTCAAACAAACCCAACATTGGCATCTAGAGCCGGATATATGGATGACTAGCTACATTATCCTTGTAAAATTGGTTTTATGGGGCTTTTAACAACCTAATAGGGGCTGTTTTGTGATATTATGATGAATCCCCAACCTTTAAAGGTTATATCTTACATGCTTATGATTAAACCTTGAAAGAAAAGATATCAAAATGTTTGATTGTGTTTTGTTTGGACAAAACACCCTAAATTCTTGGTTTATGTTGGCTGAAAATTTAGGGTCAAATGGGGATTCATTTTGGTTCTTGGATGATGTTTCATATTGGTGCATAACCTAGCCTTGACCTTGTGTTGGTTTGGTTTTGGATGAATGATTTATTTTGGTTGATTTCATTCTTTATGGGTTGTAATATTTATTCTTTTGTGCTTGTATTTGGATGTAATTTATTTATTCATTCAATGGTGATGTAATAGATAGATTAAGTGT
>BJCM01102148.1:0-10214 GCA_018326385.1 Flaveria bidentis
AGCAATCAAACTAATAACCTATGTTGTTGGTGCGATATGTGCAAAAAGAATAAAATTGCTCAAACAAGAAGATATGTTATGTGCCTCTCTGCTGTGCGGTGGCACTGACCTGAGGATAAGCATAACCTATATATTCAAGAATTCATTGTTTTTTGCCGCCTCTCTGTTGTGCGGTGGCACTGACCTGAGGCTTGGCTTCTCTTTGAATGCTCTAAGAATAATTTCTTCTTGACAAAATACCCGTAGACCGCTCAATAATCTCCTAAGGAATGTTGATTACCATATAAGCGTAAGATCCACAAATGCTTGTTGAAATAATTTAACCTAATGTATCACCAATCTATGTCAAAAGTCTGTGTATGATTTAAGTGGACAGTATACTGACAATCATCATGGCTGCAATTCTTGAAAGTCCAAATCAATGTGTCCGTCTTATAGTACTAGTATGATTTCCTAAATTTGCTAATGACTCTCTAAGAAAACAAGAATCTAGCAACGAATGATTTTGGTAACACGTCCTGAATGATTTGATTACCTATATGATTCCATAATGAATCGTTCCACTTATGGTCAAAATAACTTGAAGCTTCCTGTTCAAGAAATAAAACTGTTAGATTTCTATCCTAGGATTTCCACCCCACACAAAATCACAAAAAACATTTTAGTTTTGTCGTTTAATTTTACATGTTTAAATTTTATCAACTTAGCGTTTAACGTCAGACTATGTCGTGGAATTCAATCTGGGATTTAATTACTTAAAAGGGTCACGTCTGAGATGACCAAATGTGTGTTCAAATGTTAAATGGGTCACGTCTGAGGTGACAAAATGTGTTTTGTTTAAAAGGATCACGACTGAGGTGCTCAAATGTTTTCAAAGTTAAAATGATCACGTCTGAGATGATCAAATGGTCAAAATGTCTAATAAATAGTTAAATGGGGTTAACTTTCAAATGGTCATAAAGTCAAAATCATGAGTATGATCCATTCGCACGATTAGACCATGAGTATGGACCAATCGTACGATTGGACCATACTTATGCACTAGACAACCGAATGGAGCATGAATATGAACCATTCACATGAATGGCTTACATGATTGAGCTAGTCGCCCGAATCGAGTTATCCGAATAAGTTAATCGCCCGACTGAAACCCAGTCAGCCGACTAAATGTGATCGACTAAACCAATCGCACGACTGAGATCCAATCGCCCGAATGAAAAGAGCGAATGGATCCAGTCGCCCGATTGAAACCTGATTCAGTATAAATAGTTTATAGTCAATCGCATACACTCATCACTCCTCATTCACCCTAAAATCGCCTATAGTACTGTTACTCTGCCAAATTTGCTCTGACTTTGTTTGACTTCGAATTTCTGTATTCTAACGATCGTTGGTGTTTATACACGTATAATGCGGTGCAATCTACCCATATCGCAGTTGATTTTTGCCCTAAATTAAAAAATTCGGACCTAACAAAGAACAGAGACTTAGTTGGATTAATAAACTAATAAAACTAAGTAAAATGTTGAAATCAAGGTTATTAGGTGCTAAGTAGGGTTATTGCGAGTCTAATGAGCCAAACCACGATGTCTAATATTAAGATTTGCTCAAAATTTGAATCTCAATCGAACAAACAGTATGTCATGCGACTAGACATCCGGATGAACTACAATCGCACAACTGAGTTAGACGAATGACTCAGTTGGCCGAATGAACAAGGCGTATGAGCTCAGTCGGCCGACTAAACTAGTCACAGGCTCAATCACCCGATTGAACTCAGTCGCATGATAAGTCACCCGACTGTAATTGGTCGCATGTTAGGTCAAATGACTAAACACATTCTTATGGTTCAATCGCATGATTGAACAAGATTGACCTCAAACAGTTTAGAGTGAATTACTTTCTATTATGTGCTAATCTAATATATATGTGTCTTGTGTTTCAGATTTATGGCTGATCGGTGGACCATCAACACCAAGCATAATATTTGAGCTCATTTGGATGCCACCACTTGGAACGCTATCGAGTTTGCTGGCATCATTGCTTTTCTAAAGATATCAAGGATACACAAAGCCATATCTACACCATGCACTCCCTACAGGTCTATACAACAGGCCTTCTGGGAGGGTGCATCAGTTGAACGATCTCGTGAGCCCTACTGCATCAGGTGTACTATATTTGTGCAAGACATTGAGGTGACAACTACATCTTAGACACGTACTGGACCTGGGTGATGATGTTGCTCACCCAACCAGGCTACACCCTCTAACTGTGAGGGGATGTTTCCTCAGGATGAAGTACTCTAGGGATATCAATGCAGGTGTGCTAAACAAAAGCAACCTGTGTCCCCAGCTCAAGTACTTGGTGCATGTCATACTGAAGTGCATAGCTTCGAGAAGGGGTGGATTTGATGACTTATTATACCAAATCCAGAATGCCTACGTGGCACTGGTGCTGAATCACCCCTTCAGCTTCTCCAACATGATATTTGCATACATGATAGAGAATCTTGAGGAGAAAGGAAAGGAAGGCTTTTGTATGTACCCAATATTCTTATAGATGATTATAGATGAGAAGCTTCCTTCACTACCCAAGGAGAGCCACGATGCAGTATCTCTCGAGATTATGGATGACACAACTCTGGGGAGAATGCAAGTCTACAGGGGAAAACAAGTCAAACCCCCTGTGAGGAGACTGTTCGGGCACCTGGCCTGGGAGGATTACATGGCGCCGACAAGGCGTAAGTGGCGCCACGAGGAGTTTGCTCTTCCATCTGATGACTCCGTTGATGATGACAGTGGCGCTGGTTGAGACTCTGGCCCCACTACTTCTAGGGTCACCACTACACATGTTATACCTCCACCACCCACTCATGGAGAAGCCACCACCACCAGTTTCCATCAGGATTTTTGCCTTCCTGATAAGGAGGAGGAGAGTGATGAGGAGCCACTAGCCAGGACGGTGGACAGTAGGGTGGTTGCTACCGAGAGGGGTATAAGGGCGGTTGGTGGATGCCATGCAGCCAAGGGGGAGCCACAGTGCCTAATGGCACAAGGAAGAAAAGAATGGCTCACCCTTTTGGCAAGAAGGGGAAGAGACTAAAGTTCACCATGACCTCTACTACAGGCACAGGCACTAACTCAGCCACTACTTCCACCACACCACCACCACTGCCACCATTCCACCTGCCACCACTACTACCACCTCACATGCCACCACTACCATAGCCACTCCACCACTAACCCACATCACATCCACCACCACTACAGCTCACCCATCACCACCCACACATATACCACCTCCCATATTCACCACTACAACCACCACCACCACTATTCACCAGGAGGGACCATCATATTACCCACCTTTCTCTTCAGGATCATCTCTACCTCCCAGTGGGGTAGAGGAATAGATGTCGGCACAAAATCGTATGGTGCTGAAGCTGTTGGTTGCCGATGACGAGAAGACTGCTTAGCTCCAACAGCTAGTGGAGCTTACTGCTACATAATCACAACAGATCTCTCAGCAGGCATAGCAAATTGAGGAGCAGGCTCATCATATGGCTGCTCAAAATCAAGAGATTACCCAACTCAAGGAGCAGAACATGCTATCTACTCAGAAGATCAGGAGTTAGAGGATGCCAAAAGGACCATCTTGCTCAAACATAAGGGCACAAAGGATGAGCCTTTGAAAATCCGAGAGGGGGATGGTGATGGTGGTGATGATGATGATAGTGATGATGATGATGATGATGATGGTGATGATAAAGGTGATGATAATGAGGATGATACAGAGGGAGGTGATGATGAGGATGGAGGAGACGACAAAGGAGGAGATCCATCTGCTTCGGGTGCCCAAGAATCTAGTGAGAGGTGGACCAAAAAGAATCAAGATCAGAGTGCCTTGACATCAGGCCCCACAGTAGAGGAACACATGATTCAGGATAAATGTAATGCATAGATGTTTATGTAGTTAAAATCATGTGTAATTGAATATTGTATTAAACTTATGTGCATGAATGTTTATGTATATATTTAATGCTTACTGTCTTGATTATTTACTAATGAATGATGTATTACATGTTTTGAATCAAGCATATGCAAACTATCAACGAGATGAATACGATGTGCTCCCCTGTAGCAGATCAAGACTCAGTTTACTATGATACTTGATCTGCAAGGGATTGCCAGGAGGTCAATGAGCTATGCTCCCGAAGAAGGAGAAATCATTCATGACCTCACTGATGAGCAACTGGCAGAGATGTTCCAGTTAAATCTAGATGAACTGGTTAAAGATGCCCCTACCGTTGATGTTGCTAGTGATGACGAGCTCAATGATGTTGATACGTTAGAGATTGTAGTCATCACAGCACAACATTATCTTGAATATACTAATCGAGAGGATAATGTGGTTCCTAATTTTGGTGATACACTCGTCAGTGGTATGTATGCTAAACTGGATACGATGGAAAGGGAGACCGAGAAATCAGAAAGCCAAGCCCAAGCCTTAGACGCTGATGTTGTGACCAAAAAGGTTGAGTGGGCGGCTTATTTTGCAGAGATCCATGCCCAACGCACAATGCCAAAGCCGAGTGCCTATGCCAAGCTCTACAAAGTAAAGAAGCATCTAAAGGTGTCTGGCAAGACTATAGCGTGGGCTTACTTTGAGGAACTAAATGTCTATGCTGTGAAGCGGGAGAAGGGAATCGAGTACTTCAGTTGGCATGCCTGAACCTGTTGTATGCTGATCCCAGAAAGATGTCAGGCTGGTTTGAAGCTGTGTTAAAGAAAGAATACCACACTCGACGGGTTAACTTTAAGCCTCAACAACCTACAAGGTACATTCGAAGGTCGGAGGTGGACCCAAGGACTAGGAAACCCAAAGTGGTGTTGAAGTGGAGTCCTCCTCGTACTATGTCACATATCCTTATGAGGGAAATGCCACAGGACTTCACTCCCCACTTCAAGTGGTGGTATTATGACTGGAGAACAGGAGAAGCGGTTATAGTATTACAAAGAGAGCACCAAATGAAGACCATCAGGGTATTTGACCCAATGTGGCTAACCAATAATTCAGCTAGTGATGTTTATACTTTATACAGGTGGCAATTATTCTATGATCTGCAGGATATCGTACATGCCCACTTGTTTCAGAACGTGATAAGACTCTCTTTTGCAGATGAAATACATGCTGGAGTCACAGTCGAGGAGAGGCATAAGAAGTTTGACAAGCTAATGAAGGATGCCAGACAATGATAGAAACTAGGTCCAAGGGGGAGTTTGTTGATACATATGTACCTAGTTTACGATCTTAATATAATATGTCTATCATTTCCTTAATGTAAATGAAATATATGAGTTGAATGAAATAGGATATGTGATTGATGATCTTAATATTAAATGTTTCAGTGTATGTTTGATTGTTTATTGTTTATTAACGCATATTGAACTAATTATATAGGTTTGTGGTTGTTTTAATGAATCTTAGTAAAGTAATGAAGAGAAACGTATTCAAACTTAGTCGTATGAAGTTTTCATGCGAATGGCCCATGCTAATGGACCATACGCATGAACAACTTTATGCTAATGAACCAGTCGCACGACTGAACCACGAGACTGGATCAGTCGCATGATTGCGACATGAGATTGACTCAGTCGCACGACTAAACACTCAGTCGTGCGAATGGATCAACCGCATGACTCAGTCGCACGACTAAACCATGCTAATGGTTCAGTCGCACGAATGAGAATCCCTAACCTATAAATACCACTTAATTCGTGAAAAAATGAAACACTTCGAATACCTACATGCTAAATTGTACCCTAGCCGTCCAGAGACTTCTTAGAATCTGTTCCAAGTTCATAGATCGCACTAGATTAATTTGCATTCATTCTTAACGTTTAGATTCAATCTAAAATTGATTCTACGTGCGTTCTCACTAATTGGATCGCCAATCAAATAGGATTCGACACAATTTGAGTTGGTATACACCTAAATCAGTTAGTACTCCGTCCCGTACATGGTCATAACACCGACCGATAGTAAACGCTGAGTACTGATCTTCCATTTTTATTAAATTTGAATTGCAAATTGAAACTTATTCACTCGTGCGAATGGAGAGGTCCGAATGAATCAATCGTGCGATTGAACAAATGCGGTTGAGCCAATTGTGCGATTAAACAAATGCGGATGAACAGTTGTGTGATTGGGCAGATGCGGATGAACAATGCGAATGAGATTGTTCAGTCGTACGAATGGATGGGCGACTGAGTTCAATTGTGCGTATAGGAGGTGCGAGTGAGTTCAGTCGTGCAATTGAGTCAATCGTGCGACCAAACGCTGCTGGTCTTGAAATTCGAGGGTTTTTGGTACTTTAACACAAAAATATGATTTTTCACAAACCCTAATCTGCCATAATTAGAAAAATGTGAACTTTTGGATCTGGAGATGTCGAAAACACTGTTTTACTAAAAAAGATGGTGTTTTTTTAATGAAAAAAATGTTATTTTTACACCAAAACGATCGAATCACATGTAAAATCAAGAGCCAATGCTCTAATACCACTTGTTAGGACCGTTTTCGTATGGAGTACTAACTGATTCTGCACGTATACCAACTCAAATAGTGCCGAATCCTATTTGATTGGCGATCCAATCAGGGAAAACATGGTTTAGATCAATCTAACGATTAATGAAACGTTAAGAATGATTAGAGAATGATCAACTGCGATCTATGAACTTGGAACAGGTTTTCTTGAGTCTCTAGACGGCAAGGGAACGATTATGTGCGTAGGTATTCGAATTATTATGTTTTTCCACGAATTAGGTGGTATTTATAGGTTAGGGTCCTCCAATCGTACGACTGAACCATTAGCATGGTTCAGTCGTGCGATTGAATCATGCGATTGATCCATCCGCATGACTGAAGGTCCAATCGTGCGACTGAGTCAATCATATGTCTCAATCAGGTGACCGATCCAGTCTCTTGGTTTAGTCATGCGACTAGTCCATTAGCATGAACTATTCATGTGTATGGTCCATTTTCATGGTCCATTCACATTAGAACTTCACACTATTAAGTTTGAACATGTATCTCAATCATTAGTGACTAAGAATTATATACAACAACCACAAACCAATATATTTAGGTCACTAAAAGTTATCACACAATTAACAATGAAATATTAAACATTTTGAATATTAACTATTGTTTGTATTTCATTCATATCCATTCAATTACATATATATAAGACATGATAGACATTTTAAATTAAGCGCCTAAACTAGGTACATATGTATCAACAGTAGTTCAAGTCTATAAACCACTTTCCCAATCATTATTAACATTTTGAAAGGTCCTACAAATCATGGAGCCAGATTACCATTCTTTCCAAAGCGAACAACACCTTTCCACAGTGAAACCTTAAGAAGAACCATGTCACCAACTTGGAACTCCAACGACTTATGTCGCTTATCGGCATAACTCTTTTGTCGACTTCGTGCAACTTCAAGGTTCTTGCGGATTGTGGAGACTTTATCGGTCATTTCTTGTATGAGTTCAAGACCAGTGATGAAGTTTTCACCAATGTTGGTCCAATAGATCGGTGATCGATATTTACAACCATATAGTGCTTCGAATGGTGCCATCTTGATACTCGAGTGATAACTATTGTTATACAAAAATTCCACGAGCGGTAAATGCGTATCTCAATCACTACCAAAGTCAAGGACACAAATCCTCGAGGGTTTGAATTGTTTGTTCGCTTTGACCATCAGTTTGAGGATGGTATGCCGTACTTAAATCCAAATTATTACCCAAGCATTCGTGCATAGACGACCAAAAGTGCGAAGTGAAACGAGCATCTCGGTCGGATATGATGTGTAACGGCACGCCATGACGACTAACAATTTCGTCACTGTAGACGCGAGTCAGTCTTGAAACTTTGTATGTGTCTCGTATTGTTATGAAAGTGCCGTTTTGGTGAAACGGTCAATAATCACCCATATACTATCATGACCATGAGGAGTACGAGTTAACTTGGTTATGAAATCCATCGATATATGTTCCTATTTCCACAGAGGGATTTCAGGTTGTTCAAGTAAACCACTTGGTCGTTGATGCTCTTGCACATGTGAGACACTTGGAATCATAAGACGCGATATCTTTCTTCATTCCAGGCCACCAATATTGACCACGCAGGTTGATGCACATCTTATTGGAGCCAGGATGAATGGAGTATCGAGTTTGATGAGCTTCGTCCCTAATTAAGTGTCGAAGGTTATCACGATTCATGATCCAAATTCGATTCAAGAAGTACCACATGCCGTTCGGTTTTGTCTCCAGTTGTGACCGAACGTTAGACATCTAATCTTCATCTTTCCCTTCGTCTGTTAACGCCGCTTGTTGAGCGTCGCGAATGCATAACTCGAGATCACTATCAATGCTTATGTTTTAAAGAATGATAGTAGCCTTGTTAACATCTACATGAATCTCGGTATAAAATTCCCCTAGCGTATAAAACCATTGCCTTCGATCTCGGATTTCTTGAACCGAGACAGTCTTGTTGTGGACCTTACGACTCAGTGCGTCGGCTACAACAGTCGCTAATCAGCTCAATCCAACGTCTTTGTCTCATGTTGAGATCCTTTTGGTTGATCACGTGATGGAGACTCTTATGATTAGTGTAGACTATGCATTGCATCCCATAAAAATAGTGTCGCTAGATCTTCAAAGTGAAAACCACGACACCAAGTTCAAGATCATGAGTTGTGTAGTTCACTTCATAAACCTTCAATGGCCTCAACGCGAATGCTATGACTTTACGTTGTTGCATGAAAACACAACCAAGACCTTGATTAGAGGCATCACAGTACACGGTAAAGTCCTCACTTCCATTAGGGAGTGCGAGAATAGGAGCGTTACACAACTTGCTTTTGAATTTCTCGAAAGCCTTCTTCTTGATCGGGTCCCCATTCAAAAAGTCGATTCTTTTGGGTAAGCACCGTTAGTGGTTTTGCAATTTTCGAAAAATTTGCTATGAACCTATGGTAGTATCCCGCTAAACCGAGAAAAAACGAACCTCGATTGGGGTTGTAGGAAAACACCAATTCTTCACGAATTCTATTTTAGCAAGTTCAACATGATTTTCTTGGATATTCACCACATGCCCTAAGAATTGAACTTCTTCTGACCAGAACTCACACTTGGAAAACTTGGCGTATAATTGCTCCTTCTTCAAATGCTCAAGAACTTGTCGCAAGTGCGTCTCATGATCAATTTTTGTCTTGGAATAAATAAGAATGTCATTAATGAACACGATCACAAACTTATACAAATACGGTTTACATACTCGATTCATGAGATCCATGAACACGGCAGGTGCATTGGTCATGCCAAAAGGCAGAACCATGAACTCGTAATGTCCATATCGAGAACGAAAAACGGTCTTTGGAATGTCGTCATTGTGAACACGTAATTGATGATACCCGGAACGTAGATCGATCTTTGAAAATTGGGTTGCTCCTTGAAGTTGATCGATGAGATCATCGATTCGAGGAAGAGGGAATCGGTTTTTGATGGTTAGCTTGTTGATTTCTCGATAGTCGATGCACATACGAAATGAACCATCTTTCTTCTTCACGAACTGCACAGGTGCACCCCACCATGATGAACTAGGACGAATGAACCCCTTATCGCTCAACTCTTGCAGTTGACTAGCTAGTTCTTGCATTTCAGACAGTGCTAGACGAGAACGTAAGTCAATCTTGAACTCAACTTTTTGCATGGGTGGTAGTCCGTTAAGATCCTGGGGAAACACTTCGGGAAAATCTTCCACGTCAGGAATGCCTTTCAGTTCTTTACCTTTGGCTTTCGGATTAACTACATACACCATGAAAGCTATGTAGTTTTTGTTTGGCTTTATCTATGTTTATCAAAGCTAGTTTACCACTGAAAATAAAACGCAGTGGATATTGAGTTAAACATATGGTTAATAATCTGAAATTTTGATCATTTTAAACCAAAATAAAACCCAAGAACAGGGATTTTTTTATATATATGAAATAGCATGCTATCAAAATGAAAATACAACCATAGGGTGTTCTAGGAACCAACCTTTCTTTGACAAGTTGTGGTAGATGTTTAAGATGAAGAAGATGATGTTTTGAGTGGCTAGTCTTCAAAGGAGAAGACCTCAAAACCGTGATACCCACAAG
>BJCM01102224.1:0-12909 GCA_018326385.1 Flaveria bidentis
ATCATTTAGGACATCACATTTGACTCTTGACATCCAAGCTTTCTTATGTACTTTACAACCATCACTATACTTGTGAGTCTTCCATGTGAGTTATCCATGCCCCTTTTTTACTTTATTTCACACCTTTGGGGTGAAACATGTTAACTTTATAAACTTACACTTGTAAACATATTGATACTTGTAAATGCACATGAAATTCATCTATACCTTTTTTTCATGTTTATTTGTGTTATTGTAAGTCTTATATGAGATACATATTTTGTTTACAATCATTAACTATTGCTAGCCTGGTGACGTCTTAGATCTTTGGGCCTGACAAGCCTATTTAGTGCTAAAGTCGATGTATTGCTAACTCTTGATGACGTATGCTTGTTCATCATGGGAACCAAGTACACTTAGTCAATCTTATATACTTGTAATCAAGTCGAGGTTTGGTTGTAGCTGTATGTGTTCTATAAGCTTGCTAACTCGTAACCATGGACATGAATTGCTACTTGTAACCCTTTTTACATGTATATACGTATGCGTGTGTTTAAAGCATGGGAACTCACCAACTTTATAGTTGAACATTTATTTTAACATGTTTATGGTTTACTACTTTAAGATCTTCTTGTGCTCATATAGGACTTGGACTTAGTTTAAATTGAAAGTCTTATTATATTGGTTGTATCTTGATTGTTTTGTAATTACTTATTTTTCTTGTAATGTTTAATGAATAATGACATTTAATATTATTTCAAGTTAATTAGCTCCATGTGCTATGAGCAATCATCTCCCATTCGTCCGTCCCGATGATTCCGCCGTCGGTCGGTGTGTGACAAAAAAGATGAACGTAAAGAATGAAACACAGTTAATGATCAGATAAATATTCAATTTAAACATTTCATTAAACAAAAACATGTTAATGACAACATCTAAATAAACAATGAATGAATGAATGATATTGATTGAGTGTTTGATGATGTAACGGCTGCTAGGGTTTTGATTTGTGTGATTTGATGTGATGATGGTTTGTTGTATTATTGCTTGGATGTTTGCCGTCGAAGCCGTCTCCTCGATATGAAACCTAGGATCCATATATATAGGCACATGTGTTTCTGTTAAGGAAACATCGGATTTCTTGGGATTTGCACAACTGTCTTGTTGTCTTGTTGACTTGTTGACTTGTAACACTTGCATTATTAAATACACGTGTTTGGACTCTACAGGACTATGGTCTTTTGTAGATGTTAGTTCTTCCGCAGGAGGTTTGTTCTTCCGAAGGTACTTTGTTCTGACTTATGGTTGTTGTTCATCCGAAGGAGAACTTCAAATAATTGATTTTATGAGAAACATATCTACGGAAGAACAAAAATGTTCATCCGTAGATGTTTCTTACACTTAGTCAATTTCTGAGATTGACTAAGTATAATGTTTGTACCTGCAATCATACACAGATCAATACACATATGGGTTAACCTATATATAAATCATAGTAATGAATTATAATTGTTCAGTACAAATATTGATTAAAGTTCTAAGCCTATACAAAATAATTTAGACTTATAATTCCTAGATCTAACAATGCTCCCCCTTAGGCTTAGATACTTGTAATCATCCCTTCAAAACTGAAAGCTCTTTTAATCTTGAAACCATTTTCTTGTTGAAATAAGATACTGCATCCTTTTGATCATCGTATTTGTACTTGATCTCCATTTTGCATATCATTTGAAGTGTCTCAAAATTCAACCCCAATATGTCTTCTTTTGTTGTGAGGCTTTCCACAACACATTGGTTATTGACAATTTCCAACTCATCTTCCTCTGATACTCTTAGTTCTAAGATTTTTTCAATGTTAACTCATTTCAAAAGTCCAGCTTCATGTCTTCTTCTTTTGTATGCATTTGCATGCAATTTCTCAATCACTTGAATCATATGTACATATAGACATAAGTCATTCTGAGCCCTTTCATCAGTTAGCTTTGGGAAGAATTTGTCATGAAGATATGATGTATAGCTTGGGTGAAGAAATTTGATCTCCACTGGGTCAAAAATTCTTATCTTATCAGCTTTCTTCCCTTCAGCATTCCTCAGTAGCACCAGCTCTTTTGTTTTCTCAACATAACCCCATTGTTATAGGAGATGTATATTGATTTTTCTTAAAGCTTTTGATAGAGGCTGCATTTCTGTTGCTGTATCCAACCCTTTTTAACATTTCATCATCTAAAAGTGAAGAGGGCTTAGATGTTGTTCTTTTAATTCCTTGATTTCTCTTTTTATGCTCAGCATAATCTCTCTTAGCCTTCTTAAGCACATCATCTATGAATTTTGTCTTTATATTTCCCACAAACACAGAAAAATCTCTTCCCCTTGAATGGATTGGATAGTTAGACATGATTAGGCTATGCAAATCTTTAATATCTCTCTCAGGAATACTCAGTAATGCTTCTACATCATGGAAGTATTGGATTCTTCCGGATGTTCTTTTAATGATTGCACAATCCTAGTCTGGATCATATTTCCAGACCATAATCCTATTTTCTTCCATAGAATTAGGAGTTGTGATATGGTCATACAGCTCTATCAATGTAGATTTTTGATTAGTAATTTCTCTTACTGTTGTGCCTAGAGGCCATACTTTTCTAGGGATAACTGCCCTAGGCTCTCTTATTAGCTTATCTTTCCCTTTGTGTTGATCTTTAGATTCAACATTTATAGGATCAGCAGGGAATTTGCTTTGTTGCTCCCATGATGAGATTGGAGCTTCAGTTCTGAATCTCACTATTGTGTCAAGCTCAACAACCATAACATGCTCCATCATCCTTCTTAGCTCACTAACTGATCTTCCTTTGAGTTCATAGCTTTTGTAGTTGTGACCCTATAACCAACATATCATATTTTATTTGAGAGCTTAGTTGTATCACAATGACCCAACTCCTTCTTGATTTTCTGAATTGATTGAAAAGTTGTGAATGTTTCATAGTTGCAGTTTGGAATCATGAAACTAGCCTCTTCAAACTCTTTCAGCACTTCTTTCATTTCACTCATGCTCATCCTTTCCACCATATCATAGGAAAGCCATGATTTATTAGAGTCATAAACATTGAAGATTCTGGCATTCCTTCAAGTATGTCTTTTGTTGTTAGCAGGGCTTCAATAGTTGATTCTTCTTGGTCTTTGTTAGTTTCTTCTTCAGTCAGGTCTTTCCATTCAACATCACTTTCAGCTTCATTAACTGGCTTTGATATTAAAACATTCACTGAAGCAGTGTGCTCTGAAGATGTATGCCTTGACCTTTTAGGTGAATCTTCAATATTGATTACTTGTTTCTTTGTAGAGCCTAAGTATTTTCTCTTCCTGGAATATAGAATCAGTTGCTTAGAGGATGCTATAGGTTCTTTTGGTTGTATTGATGTAGTGGTAGTCTTAGATTCCAGGGCACTTATTTTCAGCTTCAGCTCCTCAACCTCTTCATTCTTTCTTTGTACCTGAGCATGTTGTTCTTTAAAACATTCTTTCTTTGTACCTGAGCATGTTGTTCTTCAAAAGTCTTGTTAGCTTGGTTGCTCTCCAACACAAGCTTTTCTATTTCACCTTTTTGATTAGCAATAGAATCCTTTTGTTCTTCAACAAGCTCCAGCAGAGCATCATTGACTTTATTGTTGAATTGACCATCTTCTTTTAATCTTTTGATGATTGCTTTTTGCTACATTAGCTGAACATCCTTTTCTTTTACAATACCTTTCAGCTCTTGAATTCTTTTCTTTTTGCAGTTAGACTTCACAACAAGCTTGTCGTATTCAGCCACCAAATAGCTTTTGCTTATTGAGATGTCCTCATCACCGATGTCATCTTCATCATAGGCAATCACTTCCTCATACTTTTCTTCTTCTGCCCTTTCTTTTTATTGATTAGCAATCTCATCTTTATGAGCCACACTTGCTGAATTAGAGCATTCCTCTTTTTCTTGAATAGGCTTATCTTGATGAGTTTGTGATTCAAGATTCATACTGAGCTCCAAAGGTTCAGTTTGATTGGAGGCAACTAGTTTTTCAGAGTTGGAGTGTGATAAAGGGATGATGCTGGCTTGCGAGATCAACTCAGTCTCACCGGTGTGAACTGAGTTTAGAGACTGAGTGACAGAAATGGGTTCAGTATGCATACTCTCAGATGATTGAAGAATAAGAGGATAGATTGGCTAAGTGTCTTGACTGGATGAGGGAAATTGTTGAGAGTGAACAGAGTGAATGGGTGAAATGGGCAGGGTGTTTTGACTTGTAGGTGAGGGGTGTTATGGAGATTGATGTTGTTGGTGAATGGGTGATAGATCAGGTGAGTGAGTGGCTTGTACAGAGTTGGTTGGTGAACCCTCCTGTTGATCTTCCCACACAAGCTCTTGGGGAATGTTTGCATTAGGATCTACCATGTGTGCAAACATAGGCATGTCTCCTCCTTCATACCTTGCACTAATCTTGTTCAAGACAGATCTTCCTAGATGAGCTTGCACAAACACACCTCTATCCCTTTCTATTCCTGGCAATTCTCCATTGATGATGAGTTGAAGAAATCTTGGAAACATGTACATCTTATCAGCTTTTTGTACTTGGATGTGGTCACATAGACAACTGAAGATGTACTTGGAGTAGTTGTATGTTATTCCTTCAAAAGTTCCTATGATTCCAGAAGAGATGTGCCTTGAGAATCTATCCAGACCTGATTTCCTGTTTGATATACACTTCAGGTAAGTGTGACACAAAAATCAGTAAGGCTTGCACAATATCCCTTTTGGATCTCTTCTTTTTCAAAGTCACCATCATAACCCATCAGAAGAAATATCTTCTCAATATACTCATGATCGAAAACATCTGGGTGACCACTTTCTTGTTCTCCCAATTCCAGAACCCTTCTTATGGTCTACTCATCTATCCTTAGTCTTTCATTTTTTATCTCTGCCATAATCGCTTCAGATTCTTCATCTTCCTCAATTCGAGCCGAGTTCCAGAAATCGACTATATGATCTTGATGAATCACTAGCTATGCTGTTAAGCATAGAACAGCCTAGACTTCTCAGATAGCGCATAATGTCTTGACATCCTTCTGAAAAAGGATCGTTAGGGTTTAAGAAAGCACACACATTGTGCTCTCTTGCAAATTGATTATCCATTTGTACATAAGAATAAAGAAAATTATGTTAGAATCAACATTACATACACTAGAATGCGAATAGTTTTTAATGATAATCAAGAATCAAACAGTTCATTTTTTAAGATTATGACATGTTTTACCTTCTGAACAAAGATTTGAAATCACGATTATGTGTTTGATTGATGTTCTGATTCGATTTTTTTGAATGTTTGAGAAAGGGGTAAAAGTTTGTTGGGAGCGTTTTTCTAGGTCTAAAAAAGTAGATAATGAATAATGAAGTTAAAGAACATCATTTATATTCTCTCAGACACCTTAATTTTATTTTATTAATGATGTGAGACCTTCAACAATCTAACTTACCCGCAGTTCTTAGGTCTTCCGCAGATTATCTACGGATTCTGTATATCATTTGCGGATGACTTAAATAATTGTGTTGATCAATTATTACTTAAGTTTTCATAAGTTTTCATACTATAGCTTCTGTTGATGCTTGAAATGCACTGTAAGAAACTTATTTTATTGTATGATCCAAGTCTACTGCTTAGAACCATTTATTGCTTTTGGACCTTGTTGACTTTGTATTCATGACAATTATGCATAAGAAAGGTTAAATTTTAAAAACTTCATGTATCCAAGAGCCAAGATGGTGCTCAGGTTCCAATTCCTTCATATTGATTGACTATTTTCACATACTTTCATGATACTACTACTCCCCCTAAATTTTTGATTAATGATGAAAGAATGCATTTATCATAAATTTCTAAGAAGAATATCATGAGTGTCGTGTAACTGTATGATAATGCACAAGCATATATACACCTATAATGGGATCATACTATAATATTAAGCCTTTTCCTGATGAGTAATTTTATTGAATTGATACCTGATCTTAGTTCTGATTGCAAGTATATTATCCACTTAAATCCATACAAGAGTTAGTGTATCAACTATGCATGTTGTTTATCATGTTTTCATGTTGATTAGTTAGTAACTGCTGTGGGCTTCACATTCTATTCACTTCGAGTTTGTCCTCCCTTTGTGAGGCAAATCATCACTTTTTCACACTTAGAAACTATGTAATTTAAGTTATAAGTTCTATCTTGAGATGCATTTGACCTCTCATTAATGCATTGATATAAAAGCTCTAGATTAATTACAGTTGATCACATAGGATTCTTTTGAGATCTTAGATGTGATAATCATCAGGTCACCGGGTCTTTACTCATTTAAAACAGAGGCGCCTTTAACCCAGGTCTTTGTTTACACAAAACAGAAGGATGATGAAGATCATGATCTTTTCACCATTTGGTAACAAATGTACAGCATGGTGAGCATACACCCAGGTCTTTGTTTACACACAACAGAGGAAGTATGATTTGCAAAGATAGATTTTATAAAGTGTTGGTACATAGTGTGCTTGGATGAGTGATTTGATCACATTAGAAAATGACTCACTTTCTGTGTTCTCAAAGTGAAGTTTCCCACAGACAATCACTTTGCATTATGTTTGGCATGCAGTAAGTGTAGTTTCCACTCAAGATGATCCTACTCACATATCAAGTAACAAGATTAGATTTTAATGATATTTAAGAATTCAGGAAAAAGCAAAGACATAGTGTACTATCATTTCCTATTGATATGTCATGCTAAAACATCATTATATGCTTTGGAAGATACTTCAAAAGTTATGTCCGAAGGTAATCTATTTATTACTATTTACAGGGACATACACATGCTTTTCTTTGTCAAATAATGATTAATCTAAGTTAATCATGCCCAGAGACTCAATTAGAAAATTAAATCTAACTAAATCAAAGGCTTTAGTGAATAAATCAGCAAGCTGATTTGTTGTATCCATTTTAACTAACTTGATCAAACCTTTTTCTGATCAATCTCTCTGAAAATGGTATCTTATTTCAATGTGCTTTGTTTTACTATGTTGCACAGGATTAGCAGTTATAAACATAATAGCTAAATTGTCAATGTAAATAGAAGTTTGAAGGAAATTGTAACCATAGTCAAGCAATTGATTTTGTAACTAAAGGACTTGAGAGCAACCAACTGAAGCAGCTATGTACTCAACCTCACCTATGGATACTGATACATTGGTTTGCTTCTTGCATTGCCATGAAACTAATCGTGGTCTTATGAATTGACATCCACCAATTGTGGATTTTTTGTTGCTATTGCATCCACCATAGTCATTGTCTAAATAAGAGTAGAGTGCGAAGTCACCATCCTTTGGATACCAAAGACCAAGTCCTGGTTTTCCTTTGAGATATCCAAAAATCCTTTTCACAACATTCAGATGAGATTCTTTTGAATCTGATTGGTACCTAGCACAAACACACACAACAAACATAATGTCAGGTCTACTAGCAGTTAAATACATAAGGGATCCTATCATTGATCTATATAATCTTTAATTAGTAGATTTTTCTGAAGAATGAGGTACAATCTTTTCAATTGTTGAGGCTGGGGTTTTACATGAAGATACATCAACAAGATTGTACTTCTTCAATATTTGATGTATGTATTTTTTTCTTATTGATGAAAATCCCATCTGTCTTTTGATGAACTTGAAGACCAAAGAATAAAGTTAATTCTCCCATTGAGCTCATCTGAAACTCTGATTTCATCAATTCTTCAAAATTTATACACAATCTCTTATCTGTTGATCCAAATATAATATCATCAACATATATTTGAACAACCAAGAGATCATGATGTTCTTGTTTGAGGAAGAGAGTCTGATCAATGGTTCCCTTTTTGTATCTATGCTTGAGCAGGAAAGATGATAGTTTTTCATACCACTTTCTTGGTGCTTGGTGAAGACCATACAAGGCTTTATCAAGTTTGTATACCCTGTGAGGGTAATGAGGATCTTCAAAACTAGGGGGTTGTGACACATAAACTTCCTCATCAATTTTCCCATATAGGAAGGCACACTTCATATCCATTTGATACACAGTGAACTTCTTATATGATACATAAGCTAGGAACACTCTTATGGTTTCAATTCTTGCAACTGGTGCAAAAACTTCATCATAGTCTATTCCCTTTTCTTGTGTGTATCCTTGAGCAATCAACCTTGCTTTTTTTCTTACAATAATCCCTCTATCATCCAGTTTATTTTTGAAGAGCCATCTAGTTCTAATAGGATGTTGGCCTTCAGGTAAATCAACAGGAGTCCACACTTTTTGCTTTCTAAATTGTTGAAGCTCTTCTTGTATAGCTTCAATCCAGCTATTGTCTTTTAGAGCAGCAGTGATGTTTGGAGGAACCACTTATGAAAGAAAGCAAGTGAAAAGACAAACGTTGGCAGTACGGTCAATGATTGCCACTGGTTGTTCCACATAATTGAGTCGTTCATCCACTTCGATATCTTCTAGTGGTACAACAATATCCTCGTCTCCCAAACATTTTCTCAGATGGGATACGTGGAATGTCGGATGAATTCCACTTAACTCCTCTGTTAACTCTAGTCTATAGTCCACCTCTCCTACTTGCGCAATAATTCGGAAAGGCCCTATATACCTCGGGCTCAACTTGCCTTTACACCTCTCGAATGTGATCGGCATGCTCCTCCTCACTCTTCAAATAAATTAAGATATCATCAATAAACACAATCACTGGTTTATCCAACATCGGTCAACACACTCGATTCATCAAGTCCATATAAGCAGCTGGCGCGCTGGTCAAACCAAATGACATAAC
Organism: Flaveria bidentis; assembly: GCA_018326385.1. Classification (NCBI taxonomy): domain Eukaryota; kingdom Viridiplantae; phylum Streptophyta; class Magnoliopsida; order Asterales; family Asteraceae; genus Flaveria; species Flaveria bidentis. The sequence goes on from BJCM01102224.1 coordinate 8,842, forward strand.
ATGAAACTCGTAGTGACCATAACGCGTGCGAAAAGCTGTTTTAGGGATATCATGCTCTTTCACCTTTAACTGATGGTAGCCCGATAGAAGGTCTATCCTCACAAACCAACTGGCACTTTGAAGTTGATCAAACAAGTCATCAATTCTTGGTAAGGGTTATCGGTTCTTTATCGTCAACTTATTCAACTCACGGTAGTCTATACACATCCTCATGCTACCGTCTTTCTTCTTCACGAATAAGACCGAAGCACCCCAAGGAGAGATACTCAGTCTAATAAACTCCTTATCAAGCAGCTCTTGTAACTGCTCCATCAACTCTTTCATCTCCGTCGGAGCCATCCGATACGGTGCCTTGGCAACAGGTTGGGCACCCGGTATCAGATCAATCTGAAACTCGATCTCTCGATCATGTGGCACTCCTGGTAAGTCTTCTGGGAACACGTCTGGAAAGTCACACACAACCGGTACTTCAGACAGTTGTGGTGTTGGAGTATCCACGTCCTTTACATAGGTCAAGTAGACACTACATCCACGCCTCATGCACTTTCCTGCCACCGCCATTGAGATTACTTTCAGGATCGTCGTGACCCGATCCCCATAAACAGTTACCGAACTCCCGTCAGGCGCTGTCAAACGAATCATCTTCTTGCGACACATAATGCTCGCCTTGAAGTTCGCTAACCAATCCATCCCAAGAACCAAATTGAAACCACCTAAGGTCATCACGAAGGATCTAACCAGAAATTTGTAACCTTCTAATTCCACATCACAGTCTTCTATCATCTCAGAAATTCTGGTAGACTTACCTATGGCGGTTTCTACATCAAAGGGCGCATCAACACATCTACTACTAAGAGGCAACTTAGCACAGAAAGTGGCGGAAATAAAACTTTTACTAGCACCAGAATCGAATAACACAGAAGCTAAAGTTTGGTTCACTAGAAACGTACCGAACACAACATCAGGGTCCGTCCTAGCCTCCTCCTGTAGAATGCCCTGGCACTCGCCCTCGACTTCTTACAGTCTTTACTCATATGACCACTTTCCCCATAGTTGAAACACCTCACACCCCTACAATCCCTAGCCATATGACCAGGCTTCCCGCACTTGAAACAGACATTTAACCCCAACCTACACTTGCCACTATGCTCCTTCCCACATTTGCCACACTTCTTCGATCCCGTACCCGGTGTGACTACAAGACAATCATCCACCCGTGCCTTCTTGTTACCCGTCGAGGCATCACCCTGACCAAACCTCTTCCCATTCCAGTTCCGATCACCACCACCCTTCTTGCTACCTTTAGCCACCACCACTATGGCTCTCTTATCATACAACCTCCCTGTCAAATCTACCGCCGACCTGAACGTGCACGGCCTGGCGGCGATCATGTGCTTACGAATATCCGCTGGCAAACCTTGAATGTACCTCTTGATCTTCTATGACAGAGGCGTTACCTGGTCCGGCACCAGACGTGCCATCTCATTGAATTTGATGGTGTACTACTGATGTGTCATCGTCCCCATGTCTAACTGCAGGAACTCCCTCTCAACCTTATCCATCTCCCTATGAGGACAAAACTCTTCAATCACCAACTTCTTCAGCTTCGACCATCTCATCCTTCCAATTTCCCGACTACCCTCGGCTTGGACTATATTGTCCCACCAACACAGAGCCGAGTCGACAAAAGAGTGGGAAGCAAACTTTACTTTCTGATCCTCCCGGCACTCGCTGATATTCAAAATAGCTTCCATTTCTCTCACCCACCGGTGAGTAGCAGCAGCGTTGCCGTTACCGTCAAAAATAGGGGGCTTGTATCGTTGAAACGCCCCATAGTTACAGCCTTGTGTCGCTTCCGGCGCAGGCTCTTCTTTTTCCTCTTCTTCATCATTAGAGAGAACCGTTTCCGGCTCTGGTTGCTCCCGTCCTCCCGAGGACCTATTCCTCTTTTTCATTTCCCCTTCCCGTACAGCCTTGATAACTTCGGTCACCACAGACGGTAAGATCGTCTGCATGACCTGATGGACTTCCTCAACAACAGCCTCCTTTACCGAGGCTCTCAGATTGGCACTCTCATCACCACCCTCCGGATGAGGGGTCTTGGGTTCTTCGTGAACCACCTTTTCAACTCTGGGTCTTCCCCTCTTGGGTCGCGGTTCAGCACCATGACCACCACCATGTGAAGCTTTAGAAGATCTACCACCGGCCATCCTCTAACACACACTGAAAGATTCAAACACCAACACGGTCATTCAAGGAAACAGCTTAGTTTATGTCAATTACAGTAAGTCCCTAATTACAATGGCCAGTTTTGATTAGCCACTTACTTTACTCTTCATACCCCAAGTGTTACCTATCCTGACTACATCAGTATTTAAATCTACAAACAACACATAACCACATAACATGCGCATATAATACCAGTTAACCTTAAGAAAATACCCGATGGCACGCAACTACTCAAACTGGCATCCCTTCCCTTTACGTCCCATTTTCAGTTTAAGTTTAGGTTTATTTTGAAATTTTACCCATTTCACTTAAACTTTGGCTCTGATACCAACTTGTAAGGCCCCGTTCCGGGACACTTACAACTTGTCAATCATCACATAGAAAAACATATAAATACATTTAACTTTCCCAAAACATTGTAGCGGAATCATCAAAATAGACATCTCATTTCATTATAAAAGCGTTTGCAAAACAATACATCTTTATCAAGTTACAAATACATGTTGCATTACATCACAAAAGCATTATAAAAATGGATGTCATCCAAAAGAGCTGAGTAGCCGCCCTGCTCCATCCTAAGCACCCATTACCTGCCAACTGGAAACACATAAAAGTCAGCGTTGCTGAGTGAGTTCTAGTTTGATAATAAAACAATACTTTATCTTTTGTTAAAACCGATCTTTACTTAGGCAGGTGATCATACATCATACGTACACATAGATAATATTATTAGTATCTTCATCATTCGTTACTTCATTCACATTCATTCATACTTTCTTACTTCCATTTGTACGTTCATTTCTTTCGATGACATGTACATTACCCCGAACATTGTGCACGAAGCTGGTAACTGGGCCTGAGGTCTTTCATAGACCTCGAACATTAGGCACGAAACTGACTCCAGTACCTAGGGTAAGTTTCACCATTTATCTTTTCTCTTTCGTTCCGGATCAATGCTATATGTTGTACCCCGAACATTTTGCACGAAGCTGGTTACTAGGCCAGAGGTCTTTCATAGACCTCGATCATTGTGCACGAAGCTGACTCCATCACCTAGGGCAAGCGGCAAGGATCCTATGCATATGGTCAATCACAAAGATTGGATCCCAATGTGCATCCTTCTGGGGTAGGTAACCCGCACACCGTTGAGCTAACACCCTTCATTGGGTGTGAACCTCCATACACTGCTTGCAAGCCTTTATTTCATTCACTCATTCATTAATACATGCATTCTTTCATTATGTTCCTCTTTTCGTTATCTTCCACTTTATGTTACATAATACTTATCGTTTCATTCACTAACATACCACGTAAAGCCAAGGGAAAAATAATCATACATAATAATAAAGAAACATCAACATACACAATCAACATCATCATATAGGGCATCATCATACATACATAACATACATCACGCATAATCATACAACATCATGCAACATGCCCAACATAACCTCTATTGCCTCAAAAGTCATCCTACATGATGTGTCAGGAACCTTCTACGTCAAAACTTACGTCTGCACTTCCCCCCGAAAGTCAGTAAATAACTATGATCCCTCGGATACACAAGCCCTACTATGGCGTATGGACACCCTTCAGTCGTATGGCCTCCTAGGAGACTGAACACCATGCGGATGAACCCCATGCGAATGGACCTAATGCGGATAGACATCTATGTGAATGGACCTCATTCGCATGACCCCCCATGCGAATGACCCTCAGTCGCACTACTCACAAGCGTACTCCAGTCACACGACTCACATGCGAATGAACCTCAGTCGCACGACTCACATGCGTATGGACCTCAGTCGCATCCCTTTCGGTCGTATGACCTCCAGT
>BJCM01102248.1:0-10558 GCA_018326385.1 Flaveria bidentis
AGCTAAGGAATCCCAGCTGGTATCAAAGTATATCCGGCTGTAGGTAGTATTATATATAGGTTCTCTTCGTAACTCATTGTAACCAAGTGAGACATAACAACATCTGCTTGTAAGAGTCTTGTATTTTGAGTTGAGAAACAATATATAAAAGTACCTTGAAAATTACCTTCTGTGTTCTTTATTACTTTCTATATTATGATCAACTCTTACTGATTCTTTCTATACTCGAGTGTTGTTCTAGGTGAGTTTGGATGAAAAACATTGTGTTTAGTGACAAACATCGATCCTGCACATTTTGAGAGAGCTTAAGGATGAAGAAAGATGAAAGAAAATAAATTTAGAGAGAAATTTGGGTTTTAGGTTTGGAGAAACAAAGCAGATGATAGAAAGAGGGGGAAACCGTTGAGTTTATATGTAAAAAATGATTTCAGATAAAGTTTAATAAAAAAGGATAAACTTTGAAGTCCGGATGTCGGTCCCACCTTTGAAAAGTAGTTTAGTTTTGCTCAAAAAGTAGTTTTCTTGGAAGTCAAAAAGCTTCCGAAGGTAAATTATCTTCGAAAGTTTTAATAAAAAAGCTTCCGAAGCTAAAATGACTTCGGAAGAATTTCCTAAGGATTCTGAGAATTTTGACTTTGGAAGAAAATTAAGACTTGAAAGTTTTGTTCAAGATGACAAAGCTTCTGAGAGTTAATTTGCTTCGGATAAAAAATTGTCCTTGAAAACATATAAATGCCAAGGAAGAGTTTTAAGCTTCGGAAGATATTTCAGAAATTTCTTTCGAATGTAAAATACTTGGGTAGCTATTTGTTTTAAAGGCATAAGTTTCTTCCGAAGTTAAAAACATAACTTCCGAAGGATCAAGATTTTCAGAATTTTAAGGAAAGTCTTCAAAAAAGTTTTATCCAAATAAAACAAGAGCTTATGAAAATGATGAACTAGACAACTTTGGACACACATATTTTTAATAAATAATAAGAATTAGTTTTAAGAAGATCATACTCAAAGTTTATCATCCCAATAGCTGATATTAGATATTTAAATTTCTATTCATCAAAAGCTTTTGTAAACAGATTAGCATATTGTTCATTTGTGTGAACTTTGACTAGTTTAATTAATCCCTTTTAATAATTATCTCTTATTAAATAATACCTGATGTTGATGTGTTTAGTCCTTGAGTGCTGCACAGGATTCTTTGTGATAGAAATAGCACTGTTGTTGTCTATGTGAATGGGAGTCTCCTTGAAGTTTAACCCATAGTCTAGCATCTGATTCTGAATCCAAAGCACTTGAGCACAATAGCTTGCAGCAGCAATGTATTCAGCTTCAGCAGTTGATGCAGAGACACAGGATTGTTTCTTGCATTGCCATGAGACAACCCTTTCACCAAGAAACCGACATCCCCCAGATGTAGACTTTGCAGTCATGTTGCAACCACCATAATCACTATCTGTATATGCATACAGATTAAAGTCAAAATTCTTAGGATACCATAGACCAAGTGTTGAAGCACCTTTAAGGTATCTTAAAATCCTTTTGACAATTATAAGGTGAGACATCTTAGGGTTGGCTTGATATCTTGCACAGATGCAAGTGGCAAACATAATATCAGGCCTGCTAGCTGTAAGATGCATAAGAGACCCGATCATAGCCCTGTATAAGTGTTCATCTACACACTCCCCCTCAAGATCAGGTCCAAGAGAGTGGTTTCTAGCTATGGGTGTCTTAGCAATCTTACAGTCAGTCATGTTGAACCTCTTGAGTATGTCTTGAACATACTTTGACTGACTAAAGAAGATGCCATCTTCAACTTGCTTCACTTGAATTCCTAGAAAGAATTTAAGTTCCCCCATGGCACTCATTTCAAATCTGTCCTTCATCAGCTTCTCAAAGTCTTTGCAGAGCTTTGGATTAGTTGATCCAAAAATGGCGTCATCTACATATATTTGAACTAGCAATATGTCATTTCCCTGTCCTTTGATGAAGAGAGTTCCATATATAGTACCTCTTTTGTATCCATGCTTGCAGAGATACTGAGACAGAGTCTCATACCACTTCCTGGGTGCCTGATGCAGCGCATAAAGAGCTTTGTCAAGCTTGCAAACATAATCAGGATGATCAGGATCTGTAAAACCAGGTGGTTGTTTGACATACACCTCTTCATCAATCACTCCATACATAAAAGCACACTTTACATCAAGTTGATAGACCTTGAAGTTCTTGGATGCAACAAATGCCAGGAATATCCTAATAGCTTCCAGTCTTGCTACAGGAGCAAAGACATCAGTGTAGTCAATCCCTTCTTCTTGTGTGTATCCTTGAACAACTAGTCTAACTTTGTTCTTGATGATAATGCCTCTATCATCCTTCTTGTTCCTAAACACCCATTTGGTTCCAATGGTAGTCTTCCCATGAGGAGAAGACAAAGGTTCCAAACTTTCTGTCTTTTGAATTGAAGTAGCTCCTCTTGCATAGCTTCAGCCCAACTTCCATCCTTTAAAGCCTCATCAACTTTCTTTGGCTCTATCTGGGATAAGAAACAAGAGTGAAGACAAATATTTGCTTCATGGGTTTGTCCTCTTGTTCTTACCCCTGTGACAATATCTCTAATGATGTTTGTGGTGAGGTGAGACTTGTGGATCCTTAGCTAAGGGATAACATCAAGTTGTTGAGAGAGATCCAAATTTGAAAATTTTAGATCTGGCATAGATGTTTATCCCACTACATCAGCACACTTATCAAGAGAAACTTGATCCAATGAGTGTGTGACATAATTGATGTTGTCATCTATGGAGTGGTTATCAGTATCAAGAAATTCCTGATCACTATCACTACCTCCATTATTTTCTTTTAAATTTGAAGTATCTTTATCTGGTTGTGAAGCCTCTAAGCTGGAATTTGAAGACATCCCAGATCTATCAGTTGAGTTTGTTATTCTGATGTTGATAGAAACCTCATTTGCAGAAGTAGTTCCAACTGGAGCTGAAGATGTATTACATGAAGGTCTTCTTAGCTCAAATGTTAGATCAAGATCACCTGTATTTAAGTTTTCTGCAGATCCTGACACAATCTCACAAGATTTGTTAAAACAGTTGGTAACTAAATCAAGATCAAACAACCAATCAGGACCAGAACCTGCTATACAGGGTGTGTGTTCATTGAAAGTCATATTGGCTGACTCCTCAACAATTCTAGTAGCAGAAGAGGTGCTTGGTATATAAGGTCCATTTTCAACAGACTCTCACATTCTTGAGTCCAGAGACTTGATGAAACATTCCATTCTCAAGCACCAGGTGTCAAAGTCGTCAAGAGTGATCAGTGGGGACTTGTTCATGGTTCCATTTTCCATATTAGTTTTGGAAATGGCTGTCATTTGATAAGTTGAGTATTTGTATGTGTGAGGGATCTTAAGATGGTGAGATCTTATATCAAGAGCCTGGAATGCTCTGACACCAAATGCAGGACCGGTGAAGGGTTGTCACTTACAACACAACAACACAAAGAGGAGAGCAACTTAACTTAATCAAACAATAAACTGGATTAACCGCAAGTAAAGACAATAAGAACACAAGTAAGAGACAAAACAAGAGAACAAGATACACAAGGAGATGGTTTTCAAGATTGCAATATATTGCTTTCTCAAGTTCTATTACAAGTGTTACAATGCATAAAAGAAAGTTACAAGAACATAAGATACTTATACTACATCCTACAGCCAACCATACTTTGAAGGCCAGCTGGATACAATTGACTAGACACAAAACAAAATCAATTGTAGAGTCAAAAGATAGATTGCCTTTTGACTAGTGACTATGACATGCCATAGCTCACATCCTTATCTATTACAAAAAGGATAAAGTACATGAAGTAGAAAGTTACAGAATCAAGACCTCAATGTACAGTTACTAAAAGCATGGACCTTTTCACTAACTCATGTAAGTTGGTGACTTTACAGAGTTGCAGCGGAAAAGGGGTCCAGCTTTATGTAAAGTACATCTGATAAAGCATGTATTAAAAGTTTTCGGAAGAAATTTGTCTTCAAGTGTTGGCTTCGGAAGACTTTGTCTCTTGAAGCTTTGGAAGACTTCATCTTTGGCTTCGGAAGATATTGGTCTTGGCTTCGGAAGGTTTCACACTTAGAATATTTCTGTTGCATGTATGAAACTTCCGAAGCATTCTTCTTCAGTGTACTTGTACAGCATGCAGGAGAGACTTTGGATGTTTGGGTTGCATCAGCCTCTTCATGTAATCTCTACACAATCCAATACTTACATGAGGCAATACTCCAATAACATATTTGCACAAGGCAAGACACTAGTCACCATGCTTACATGATGTAAGGTAACTAAATACTTGCACGAGCCAAGACTCCAATGATATGCTTGCAAAAGGAAATTATTTAGTGATTATGATTGAATGAAGCAAAGCATTTCAATGCTTGCATGAGGCAAGACTCAATGCTTTCACGAACTAAAGTAATGAACGCTTGCACGGGGCAAGACTCAAGTGACAGATACCATACTACATAGCATTAAATGAACATACTTTGGTCATTAACATATTTTGACTAGCATCCTGTTTCAATACGTATGGTGGTAGGTATAAAAGTATGTGACATTTAGCACATCGACCTTTGAATGGAGAATGATACTTACGAAGGTACATTGGTTACTTACGAAGGTGTAAAACCTCTTGTTATCCACTATAAACATTATACTTAATTCTTTTTTTAAATCATAATCATTGAGATCTTCAAAACAAATATATGTTTATTAGGGTTTCATATGAAAATACTATAAAACATAAAACTTAAAATCAACTTATCAGCTTTATATAAAATATGTTAGATCAATGAAGATACACACATTAAGTATGTATATCATCCGTAAAACAATGAGAAAACTTAGAAAATATGAGGATCTAGAACTCACATTTAATAATCTATGAATAAACCTTAAAGTTTGAGTTTTTTTCATATGGGATCTATGAGAAACATATCAAGTAAAAGGAGGACCAGCTAGAACATCCTTAAATCGAAGAAGAAAATATACTTGACATGAATACATATTATAATTCTTTAACTTTGTTATTTGGCATTTTAACTCAAAGTTGAGCTTTTAGTTTATCTATGCTACTATATAATACATATTAGAAGGATAGTATGGTAATTTCAATCAAAGTGTGATACACATATACAACATTTTAAACATAAAGTACAAGTGTTTTATGCAATAGTTTTATTTTTACTAATATTTAATTAACTTGTTCTGATATTGTATTATTTAATACAATTTATTAATACATTATTTAATAATGTGATATTATTTGATTCACTTCATTAAAAAAATTTATTTATAATAATATAAATTGAGATTTAAGTTTATAGTTACTAATAATATTTTTATAACTAAATACTATTTAAGTAAAGTATTATTTTATTTAAAAAATGATATTATTTAAATAATTCAATAAATATCAACAATGCATAAGTGGGTAATGAATAAATGATCTTATAGTGAAGGCATATACTATTTATAGGCCTATACTACTTATAGGCCTATAATCAACAGTAAGATCATTAGAAACGGTAGGAATGAGGTGATATATATTAGTAATTTTAGTGTTATCAATACTATTTTAATGTTATTGTATTAACTAGATGATAAAATTAACGTTATTATTTATAGGGTTGGTAACATTATTTTATGTTATAACGCATCGAGCTGATACTGACTAAAATTCAAATTCTCATAAAATCACGTAGCAGTGATACTGCTGTAACGCGTAGGTATTTCACTAGTTTTCTTTGTAATTTTTCTTTAACCTTACGATAGCTTAAGAAATCTACCATTATCGTTCAAGAAAGGATAATAGTATGAGATTTACATAATTTTGACTTAAAAAATATCATTAACTCAGATTAGTCAACCAATCATCATTAGATTTAATGCCATTTATAGACATTGGGTTTTTTTACTTTATAATGAATGAAAGAATTTTGAATTCTTATCCACATGAGGAGCCCAAGAAACTTTTGATTTCTATAAGTGAGATTCATACAAATTAAAAGCAGTGATTTTTGCTTCAAGATCAAGTCTAGACTTATTTTTTTCCAAATATCTAGACTTATTCGACTTAAGAAAATGAATTAAAGCATTATCTATACATTAATTCATCTATGAATGAATAGTAATAATAATATTGTTTAACAATTGGTTTTTTAATAGTTTATTTTATGTTTTTGTTATTGTTTCCCAATGTAATAACCAAATTATATTAGTTAATGGATTTGGTGGTAGACCCTCAGTATATCACCCTTTTATAATATATATCATATATGGTTTTGTAATCACTAATCAAGTTCATGGACATCCACTTCCCTTTGCTCGTGAATACCAAGGAAGATTATTTTACTTTTATGTGTGTTGAAAGAATCATTTGACATATTAAGGCATAAAATACTTGTAAAACTATTCCATCTCCCTTCAATCAAGAGTCAAACCACAACCAACATAAGAAACAAAAATGTTGAATATTCTAACTCCACCCGTGTATAACTAGAGGACTATATATACATCGATTGGCACGCTGATTCCATATCGTTACCTACCTAATTAACGATACAAGAGTCAAGGACCGACTGACGTTTAAAGCCATATCATTACTTACCTAACTAACAAACAACACATGAAACATGTTGGTTTGACCGGTCAACGGTCACTAACTTCTACTTCTTTGGTTTGGGTGAATACAACATGTTGTAGTTGATTACCTTTTGTAAGATGGAAGATATAACTTGTATTTGTTTTGGTTTTTGAAATAAGAATCTTGGGTGGCTGTCAACTTTACCTTCTTTTCAGGTGGCAAGGAGCACTAACTATTAAAGCCATTACTCACATCATATCTTCTTCACCTTTTTGACCCACACATTTATAATCAAATACTCATTCATATACATATTTATTGGTCACAATCATGTCACCTTAGCAAGTGAAACTTGTATATCCATATAATGTTAACATAAAAATTACCATGAAACTTAAACACGACGTCTGTAACTCATTTATCTAAACGCGTTAAAGGGTCGTAATCAAATTGAAAATGGTACATAAATATATTAGCACACTGTAAAGAAATATATTTTTTTAAAATATTTTGATTTTAACTTTAAGCAGATTGACATGTTGAAATAATAATTTTGGTATTCGTCTAGTAAACGGATCATATAGATGAATAAAACACAACATGTTAGATTATTTTCGTATCAAAATATGCTCCTTTTAAACTGCCAATAATAACAACCGAATATGCTTCTTTTCTTTCTTTCTTTTTTTAAATTTAAATCCGCATAAATAATATATTAAAGTTGGTGGTTGCTGGATGTATTGGTGGGTCTACCCAAATACATTTAATTACACCCACACATAGTAACAATGTTTTCAGAACCGGATCAGACATCGAACCGAACGTCTTACTGGTTTGGTGGTCGGACCGGTTGGACCGGATTTAACTATATTTTAATTATATTTATATATATAATTAAATATAAGTAATTTATATATGATTTTTATATATATTTTATAGTTATATATAAAGCTTAACTATATTTGTATATCCGACGTAATAATTTATGATTTAACACCCCGTTTTTACGCATTAAAATAAAAAAAATAAAAAAAATAAAAAAAAAACACAAAAACCGGTCCGAACCGGTCCAGTTTCCCGGTTCGATCAGCGGTTCGACCAGTACAAAGCGAATCACACCAGACCGGACCGAAGAAGCCCCTGATTCGCGGTCGGACCGGCCGGTCCGATCCAGTCTCAACAACGTTGCTATTAACCGGATTTCGGTATCATATCCCTTCAACTAATATTAAAAAAAGCCATATAGATGTTGACACATTAATTAGTTTCTATTAATTTTTCAAAGTATTTTATTTATCATTTAGAATAAATTCTACTAAATTATTTACCACGAATATATATAAATGATGGCTAGAATAGGAATCATGTGCAATTTGATATGATTAAGCAAGTTAAGTTAGGTATGTGTTTGGAATTGATGCCAAAACAAATAATCTTGTTTCTTTTTTTCCTTTTGGTTTTGTTACCCCCTAACCCCAAAAAGGAAAAAGTAAAAGTAAAGAAACAAACTTCTTCTTTGATCCTTTTATTTTTTTTATTTTTTTACTTTTGATTACAAATTAGACACTTGTTTCTTTTGGGGAGTAAGATATCAAATATTTGAAATAAGTAAAAAAAGTTTTAGGAGCTTTATTTCTTTGTGGAGAAGACATGTTTTTCTTCTTTGGGGTCCCCAACCCTCTCCTTATGTCTTTTTCTGGTTTGTCTTGGAATCCTTATTCATTAATAAACCAATGCCATAATAACTTAAATGTCACCTAAACCATTAGCAATGTAACAATATAAATATTTAAAATATATTCGTATACTTAACAGAAATAATAGATCAAACTAACACCATTCGAACCAACAACAATAGTTAAGACAACAATTACTTTATTATATGAAATTATCTTTTCATCATGCTTCGATAAAGACACAACCAAACGTTCTAACCAATGATAATCAGAGGGATACATATTACATTATTTGATATATGACCGATCTCAACTAAAATCAATAACTATGTATTAAACATATCATATCACGTCTGCTAGTGATTGATACCCTCTCATTCCCGCTCCCATTTTTCATCTTTTGCATTTTTCAAGTTTTTTCCTTTCACACATCACTTATTTAATTTTTTATTCTAATTTTTTTAATATTTATATTTAATATTTAACATATTCTATTTTTAAAACTTTAAAATATGATGTTTTATAAAAAAATCTGAGTACATCCATGTAATGTGTTTTTTCGAGTCTACATGTTGATATAAATTTTATTTCAAACCGAATATATATATATATATATATATATATATATTCTTTTACTAACATTTATTTTATTTGTAAAACATTGCATATCTTTAATTTCTTTTTTTACAATAACAATATATTTTTTTTAATTTCGCAAATAACATTGTAATACGCATATTTTCAACTATATTTCATCGAGCAACCATGACGCACAAGCAAAACTAACAAGTCAAATACAACTCTAGATATTATATACAACAATTTAACATTTTTAAAATTCTAATATCCAGTTATCACGCCAGTTATTTCTATTTACGTTATATAAAGTTATTTAAAATCAAACTTGCACGTCACACGAGGTTAAAAACAACTACTTAGTGGAGTTTTTTTATCAAATTGGTGTAGTTATGAAAAATATTTACTAATTTGGTGTACTTTAAAAAATATTTACCAAAATAGATAGTTTGTTTTATTCTCTTATTTTTTTAATTAAAAAACAAAAGATATGTAAAAGCTTAACAAAACCCTAATGACTATTGGTCTCCCAACGTTCACATATCTCCCTTGCTTCATTGAAAAATACAAATTTGCCATACGATTACCTTCTCAAGAAAAATTCGATTCTAGACGACAATACTTTTCATTGAAGAAGACGATTTTACCATACAATTTCCTATTTGATTTTCCTCAGGTTTGTCTTTCATGTTCGATTCGACATACGTCGTGTTGCGTCTATTTATTAGTTCGATTTTTTATGTTTGATTCTCCGCCATATGATTCCTGTTACATCTTTTGTAATAATTCAAGATTTGGTGGTTAATTCTCCATCATACGATTTGTTAGTGTTTGGTTTTAGTAAATTATGTTATTTATGTTCTCAAGGCTTTAGTTTTAGTTCATGCAATTCAATTTTCCTACTAATTAATTTTCTTATGATTAAATGAGATTGTTAAAGTGAAATCACACACTATTCTGTGATTTGGTTTGATATAATTCAACAACCTCAAACGCCAAGTTCAGGCCAGATTGCTTATTTCCTTGTATTGTCATTATGCTTTTAACATTAGCATTATCATTATGTATCATCTCTCATGTTAGCTACTGTCACACCCCGACCGACGGCGGAATCATCGGGGTGGACGAATGGGAGACGATTGCTCATAGCACATGGAACTAATATAAGTTGAAATAATATTAAATGTCATTATTCATTAAACATTACAAGACAAATAAAATAATAACATAACAATCAAGAAATAACTAATAACATAAGTCTTTCAATTAGTCTAGGTCCAAGTCCTATATGAGCACAAGAAGATCTTCAAGCATCAAACCTGAAACATGTTAAAAAATAAAGGATCAACTATAAAGTTAGTGAGTTCTCATGTTTTAAACACACGAGGTATATATATAAAAGTGTTACAAGTAGCAATTCATGTCCATGGTTACGAGTTAGCAAGCTTATAGAACACATACAGTTACAACCAAACCTCGACTTGATTACAAGTATATAAGATTGGCTAAGTGTACTTGGTTCCCATGATGAACAAGCATACGTCATCAGGAGTCGGCAATACATCGACTTTAGCACCAAATAGGCTCGGCATGCCCAAAGATCTAAGACGTCACCAGGCTAGCAATAGTTAATGATTGTAAACAAAATATGTATCTCATAT
>BJCM01102257.1:0-13918 GCA_018326385.1 Flaveria bidentis
CTAAACCCATTTTAAGCCCAAATCGACCATCCTAAACCTTAGGGATGCATACCACAACACCATTCAAGCACACACAAGCTCATAATCAAGACTCAAACGCATCATACGCATACATACACATACACAAACGGGTCAAACATGCACACACTCAAAAACCCGATTTTCAGATGTGTTTTAGCCCCAAATCATTCAAAAACGATTAAAAGAGGGGTCCTAGAACTCACACAAATGACACCAAGAAGTAGAGCTTCGATTTGACTCGCTTCTTAACGATTTTGGCTACCCCAACCAACACTTTTTCCTCTTTTCTTCCTTTCTCTCTTCTCCTCTATTTTCTTGGCTGAAATATTGGTGTGAGGAGAGGGTAAAGGGTTGCCTTCTCGCTTAAATACTCCCGCTTCCCCGACTTTCTCTCGTTGGCGAGTTTCGTCCCTCGACTTTGGACTATATTTATTTTCTTCTTTCGTCGGCTTCAAAATAAATAAATAATCGGGTGTTACAAGTCCACCCCCCTTAAGTAGGTTTCGTCCCTGAAACCTGTTATTCCTCAAACAAACGTGGATAGTGCTGTCTCATTTCTTCCTCAGTCTCCCACGTTGACTCGGATCCCTTCCTGTGCTTCCACTGTACACGCACAAGAGGAACCACTTTATTTCTCAGCCTTTTCTCTTTTCTGTCGAAGATTGCCACTAGATGCTCCACATAATTGAGCCTTTCGTCTACCTCGATATCCTCCAATGGAACAATCATGTCTTCATCCGCCAAGAACTTCCTTAGATGAGATACGTGGAATGCCGGGTGAATTCCACTTAGCTCATCTGGTAACTCCAATCTATAGGCCACCTCTCCCACTTGAGCGATGATTCGGAAATGGCCTATATACCTTGGGCTCAACTTTCCCCGCTTTCTGAATCGGATAATACCTTTCCAAGATAAGACCTTCAACATAACCCGATCACCTACCTGGAACTCAATCGGTCTGCGTCGTTTATCAGCATATGACTTCTGTCTATCTTTGGCTGCCTTTATGAAGGCTTTGATCTTTTCGAGCTTCTCAGTCGTAGCCTCTATTATCTCAACGCTCCCCAACTCCTTCTGACTAATATCACCCCAACAAATGTGTGTTCTGCATCTCCTACCGTATAGCATCTCATATGGTGGCATGCCAATGTTGGCATGATAGTTGTTGTTATATGAGAATTCGGCTAACGGTAGGTGGTCATCCCAACTTCCCCCAAAATCAATCACACATGCCCGAAGAATGTCTTCTAGTCTCTGAATGGTCCTTTCTGACTGACCATCAGTCTAGGGATGATAAGTCGTGCTAATATGTAACCTCGTCCCCATAGCATCGTGGAATTTCTTCCAAAATTTAGATGTAAACTAGGTGTCACGATCCGATACAATAGACACCGGCACATCATGACGAGTTACAATTTCCCTGATGAACAGATCAACCAACCTCTCAGATGAATATGTCTCGCGGATCGGTAGGAAGTGAGCACTCTTCGTCAAACGGTCAACTATCACCCATATGGCGTCGTACCATTTCGGAGTACGCGACAACTTCGTAATGAAATCCATGGTGATGTGCTCCCACTTCCATTTCGGTATATCCAAATGTTGGATCTTCCCATATGGCTTTAGATGCTCGGCTATCACCCGTAAGCAAGGCACTTACTCACATACTCCACCACATCGCGCTTCATCCATAGATCCCCAAAGCAAGGAATCCACACACGACCGAGTCGGGTTCTAACACCGAGTGTGTTTTCACCCAATTCCCCAGCCAGACCTCTCATCCTTTTAGAGTTAAGATGATCTTCTTTCAGTGCCTCATCTTGAAACTCTTTACCTTGCCTCATTACATCCGAGTTCATGATCAGTTGATATGCTTTCACCCAAATCGGCTCGGGCCTCTCTTTTTGGCTAAGGGCATCAGCCACCACATTGGCCTTGCCCGGATGGTAGTGGATCTCACAATCATAATCCTTTATAAGTTCCAACCATCGTCTTTGCCTCATGTTCAGATCTTTCTGCTCGAAGAAGTACTTCAAGTTCTTGTGGTCAGTGAAAATGGTGCACTTCGTCGCGTAAAGATAGTGCCTCCAAATCTTTAGGGCAAAAACCACGGCTGCTAGCTCCAAGTCTTGAGTAGGATAATTGGCCTCATGAACCTTCAACTGTTGGGATGCATAGGCTATAACCTTCCCTCTCTGCATTAACACGCACCCCAACCCCGAATAGGAAGCATCGAAATAAACCACCAGATCTTCACTTCCATCGGGTAATGACAGAACAGGAGCTTGAGTCAATCTCACCTTCAATTCTTCAAAGGCCTTCTCTTGAGCCTGACCCCATACAAACTTTACATCTTTCCGGGTCAACCTAGTCAGTGGAGAAGCAATCTTGGAAAAGTCTTGAATGAATCTTCTATAGTAGCCTGCCAAACCCAAGAAGCTACGAATCTCGGATGGCGTCTTCGGTGACTTCCATTGCATAACCGCCTCCACCTTAGCCAGGTCCACCATAATCCCGTCGGGATTCACCACATGACCCAAGAACTGAACTTCACGCAACCAAAATGTGCACTTGGAGAATTTAGCATATAACTTCTCCCTTCACAGCGTCTCTAGAACCTCCCGGATGTGATCGGCATGTTCAATCTCGCTTTTCGAATAAATTAGGATATCATCAATAAACACAATCACTGATTTATCCAAAATCGGCCAAAACACACGGTTCATCAAATCCATAAAAGCAGCTGGCGCGCTGGTCAAACCAAAAGATATGACAAGAAACTCGTAGTGACCATAGCGCGTGTGAAAAGCTGTTTTAGGAATATCCTGCTGCTTCACCTTCAACTGATGGTAACCAGATCGAAGGTCTATCCTTGAAAACCAACTGGCACCCTGAAGCTGATCGAACAATCAATCTATTCTCGGTAAGGGGTATCGGTTCTTCACTATCAACTTATTCAGCTCACGGTAGTCAATGCACATCCTCATACTACCGTCCTTCTTCTTTACAAACAGGACAGGAGCACCCCAAGGACCGTGCTAGCCTATATAATAGACATTTTGTGTTGACAATAATTAACTATTGCTAGCCTAGCGACATCATAGATCTATGGGTCTGACAAGCCTATTTGGTGTTAAAACTGAGGTTGTTGCTGGCTCCTGATGACGTATGGCTTGTTTTAGCTAATCGTTGTAACTTATTGTGTCCATCTTTGTCAAGGTTTGATTGTATCATTATGTTATAAACTTGCATTAATCGTAACCGATGATATGAATTGCTACTTATAAACTTTTTATATGTATGTATGTATGTATGTATGTATGTATGTAAAACCCATGGAAACTCACCAACATACAAATGTTGACTTTATTTTTAACATGTTTCAAGAAATACCAAAGCCTAATGGTAGATCTTGAATAAAGATTACATTAAATAACAATACAATTATTTTTATAAATTTTAATAGATTTTTAATAAATTAGAAAATTATTTTTATTAATGTTATTTCTAAAAAAATAAATTTTTACAAAATATGAAAAAAATTTAAAACATATTTTTTTTTTTAAAAACATGAAATATTTTATACTTGGTGTTTTAAAATAGTTAAATTTTTATAAACCAAAACTAATTAATATTGAGCATTATACTAAAGAAATTTTAATATATAAACGATTTGTTTTGAAACTAAATATATACTTCTATTCTATAGTTAAAAAAAGTTATAAAAAATTGATATAATTGTTTTATTCTTTATAGTCCTTAATCAAACTTAATCTTATTTATATCTTATCTTAAAATATCAGTTTATAATTAGTAAAATTTTATTTTAATTATTCAATCAGTATAATATACGGGTTACTAAAGCTAGTTTTCAATTATGTTAGCTACTTTTATTAATGATTTCTCATTTTTAGTTCTATAAATTTAAAAAGTAATAATTAGTTAACCCACATCTTATTATCATAGATCCTCATGGAAAATGTATAGTCGCCAGGGAAATTTAACACATAATCTTTTAATTGAAATACAAAAGTATAGCAATGTCATACTTTAATTAAAAAAATAAAATGTTGTGTAACCTTTTTTTGAAAATGAACATGTGAAGATATTTTTAGTCGTTTAATTAAAATCATTGGAAAAGTTGGTTTGTCTCTTTTAATCACATAATACATCTATGTAAAAATTATTAAAATATTCAAATTCGAAAAAGATTAGTTTGTCTCTTTTAACTCTTAAAAATTAGTTGTACTCGAATTTATATTAAATAATATTCTTTCTCAATTAGACGTATTTAAAGTTATCAAGGATATTATTCTTTGGATATAGGTTTTTTTTAATACAAAATAAATTTGAGGTTGGTTATCTTAACAAAATGGAAACTTTACTATGTAAATTGAAATATACAAGATGGAAGAATATAGGCAATGAATTGTCAACTATAACACCTATTTCATAATGAACTTATTAAAATGTAGTAGTACTTTTCTGGTGTTTAGTAACATTTACAAAACCATATAAAGCTAAAGAAAGTTTTTTGACTCCTATTACCCCAAAACCAGTAATTGCACCAATTAAGGATTGAATAAGTCACGTGTGACAGCAAAAAATACAAACAATACAATGTTCCAAACTAAATAACATTTTTTTAATAGTGATCACACCGTCTTTATAGTTGAACGGTGTTAAAGCATCCAATGTTGAAACCAAAGAAAATTTTATATTTATTCGGTCTCTTTTCAAATTTCAAAACCAATTATTTTTCTGAATAATGTTTTGGAAACCAATTAAGCATTTGTAAGTTTATTTTCAAAACAGTTTGCATAGTTATTACACAAGCGATGTTAAAACCCCCTCTTAAGATTTCCATTCCAATAGTTATTTATAAATACATCACTTCACAAAATGTATATAGGAGGCATATGTGGAAAAGGTAATTAGTAGGAATGTAAACGAGTCAAACCGACTCGTAAGCTATTCGGGATCGATTCGAAAATAGCAACGGAGATTGAACATTGTCGTAGAAGAGGTGGGAGTAAAATTAGTTGAACTCAAGTTGTATATAAAAAATCATATTATCATGTCAAAAGTTTACACTACCGAACTAAACTTTAACACTACTGATGAAAAAAGAGAGAGACGGCAGCCCCCCGGACCCATTCAATCCTCCGTCAATGCTTGAAAAAAGCTCGAATCAAGACGATCTTCAGCGACCTCGAACCCCCGCTCTTAGTGAACCTTACACGCATCCAAAATTCAAGTGAACCATTGCTACCATATAATGTTTTGATACCAAAGAAGTCAAATATGTCAAAATTAAGTTGTCCTTTTGACTAATTTACA
Source organism: Flaveria bidentis (assembly GCA_018326385.1). Classification (NCBI taxonomy): domain Eukaryota; kingdom Viridiplantae; phylum Streptophyta; class Magnoliopsida; order Asterales; family Asteraceae; genus Flaveria; species Flaveria bidentis. The sequence continues at coordinate 5,362 of BJCM01102257.1, forward strand.
TATATGAGAAGCAAAAGAACTTGAACACTGCCATCGATGATTTCAGTGATGAATAATGACGATAGCATGACATCAATGGCGAGGAGTACACTGATAAATGGCGACGATGACGGTGGTCGTTCACAAGAAGGACGACCAGAGTATAGGGGCAAAAGCAATAACCTGAGGAGGAGGACGATCTCACTGGAAGGCAATGATGGCTGCTTGTTGATGTCATTGACTATTAAATTAAAGGTAACTAGCAAATACAATCCCGCGCTTTGCGGCGAATATCTCATGTTTTCACAATGATAGGGTGGTGGAGGTGCTCATGCAACACCCACCACACTACACTAGCCAAGCAAATAATATGACATCATGATGCACCACGCCACAACATACCAATTTGGTAGGGGCACTCACATCACACCATACCACACCATTTTTTAATTACTTCATTAAAATAAAAAATATCATTTATTTTAAAAACAGCATTAAAATTTTAAAAAAAATATGTAAGAAAATAATAATAATAATAATAATTATTATTATTATAATAATACTAATATAAATAATAATAATAATAATAATAATAGTAATAGTAATATAAATAATAATAATAATAATAATAATAATAATAATATTAATAATAATAATAATAATAATAATTGAATTATTCTTCGTCATTGGGAAATGTGATATTAACATTCTCTATAGCATGTTCCACGAGATCAAATCTAAGTCTAAAATGTGTGTTCTCATCGCGTAACTCCAAAATTGTATTATAGTTCTCAACTAGATTTATCAGTTGACCTCGAACGTGAAGGGGAGAAATTGCGTTACCGTTATTTTTATAACTATATTATGAAGTATAATCCACTTGTACATTTGACTTCTTGTTGATCTATGAAGAGCACGAAGCTACTGGAGCCTCAAAATTTCAGCATAGGCTACCGACTACTGATTGCTTCCATATGCTAAATCATCTACTAAACAATATGTGTTGACCGGCTACCGAATAGAATATGCTAAATAACTACCGATCAGAATATGCTGAATAACTGCCGATTAGCACTTATCTAGATGTGATGTTGATCGACTGCTGCTAATCAGCACTAAACTCCACGAGCTGTCGATCAACTGTTAGATAAAACAATATTGTCTACACAAACAACTATTATGTTCTGTCTTTTAGAGACAACATAGTACTAAAGCTACCCAACATTGATGTGTCGATTGTTTGTCTTGTTATATATTCCAAAGATAAAATAATTTATTCTTATTATTTATATTTCATAGTATAAAACTCTCATACTTGTATATTAGAGGCAAGCTTTGTTAAACCACTTGTATATTTGCTGAATATTACTCTTTGTACTCGGTGTTGATTAATCAAGTAATTACTTTGAAATAACAGCTTGTGTACATATATTTACTTAAAGTATTAATGTTTGTTAGTAAGTTGTTAACTTAGATTTCGTATTTGTTAACTTCTTGTAAGGCCTCGTTTCCGGGACGCTTACAGCTGGTCAATCATCGCACAATAAACATATACTTTCATTAACTTAAATAAAACGTTGTAGCGGAAACATTAAAATAACCTTTCATTTTGAAATAAATACTTTTGCAGGTTAAGACAACATTCGTTACAAAACATCGTTTGTTTGCATAACAATGCAAAAACATTAAACAAAAGAATGTCATCCAAAAGAGCTGAGTAGCTGCCCCGTGCCATCCTCAGCAACATTACCTGCCAACTGGAAACACATAAAAGTCAGTGTTACTGAGTGAGTTCTAGTTTATAATAAAACATACTTTATCTTTCATTTAAAACCGTTCTTTACTTTCATCTAATCATAACAGGTTTTAAAATGTGATCACAAATTATACGTACACATAGATAATATTTATTATCTTCATCATCGTTCGTTGCGTACATTTATTATCTATCGTTACCATCTAGGTCCAGTCATGTGTTTAACCCCCCTCTAGAGCACCAAGCAATTCATCTAGGGTTAAGTGACAAGGACCCCATACATTTGGTCAATCACAAAGATTGAACCCTTATGTGCATCCTCATGGGGTATTTAACCCGCATACAGTTGAGCTAACAACCCCTCATTGGGTGTGAATCCCCATAAATTTGTTTAATCACACGGATTAAGCCCAGTGTGCATCCTCATGGGGTAGCTCACCCGCACAAGGTTGAGCTAACACTCTTCCTTGAGTGTGAACCTCCATACATTTGCTTGCAAGCCTTTCGTACGTTTGTTCATTAATTAAGGCATGCATTCTTTCATTTCGTTCCTCTTTTCATTATCTTCCACTTTAGGTTACATAATACTTTCATTTCATTCATTAACATTCAACGTAAAGCCACGGGAAAATAATCACACATAATAAGGAACATCAACATAAACATACAAACATCGCCATACACGTCACCATCATACATACCATCATGCATAAACATACAACATCATACATCATCATCCAGACCCATCATAACATCTATGACCTCAATAGTCAACTTATATGAACCTCCGGGAACCTCCCAAGTCAAAACCTACGTTTGCGCTTTTCCCCGAAAGTCAGAAAATAAATTGTGTCCTTTCGGGCGCATGAGCCCTATTTGGGTGTGTGGACCCCATTCAGTCATATGGCCTACCATACGTATGAGAACACTAAGGTGAATGGACACTATGGGCGATTGAACACTTAGGCGTATGGACGTCCAATCGCATAGCCTTCAGTCGTATGAACCTCAGTCGCATGGTATTCGGGGGTATGGGCTTCAATCGTATGACCTTCATCCGCATTTCCCCCAGTCGCATGACCCCATCCGCATTTCCTTCAGTGGCATGACCGCATCCGCATTTCCTTCAGTCGCATGACCGTCATGCGTATAACTCTCAGTCGCATGGCACCCATGCGCATGGACTTCAATCGCATGCTTTTCGGCCGTATGGCCTCCGGTCGCACGCCATTCGGTCGCACGGCTTCCAGTCGCATAACCCTAGCTGGGTGTAGAATGCAGTCCTCTTCGAACCTGCACTACAGTTTTTGATTTCCAACCCCTTTTCTAACATATTCTAGGCTACAACCAACCATATTAATCCCTAGAAACACAACCACAACATCATTCAAACACAACCAAGCCTGAAATCAAACCCCACCCGAATCACACCCATACACACACACACATACATGTGGGTTTTTACACCCAACACAACCAAAACGATATGCCATGTGTTCCAGCCCCGAAATCAGTTGAAAACGTGTAAAAGATGGGTCCTAGAACTCACATTAACAACCCCTTCAAGTATAGCTTCTCATAAACTCGCTTGACTTTGACTTTTGCACTTGATTCTTCAAGAACCCCAGGTTTTGCTCTTGCTCCTTTTATACCCCCATTCCTCCAAAGATTCTCTCGTTTAGGCAAGTTTGGTCCCTCGACTTTGGGCTTTATTTCTTTTCTTTCTCTTTTTCTTCTTTTTTTGGCTTCAAAGTAAATAACCGGGTGTTACAAGTCCACCCCCCTAAAATAGGTTTCGTCCCCGAAACCTGCCAAACATTTCCTCAGATGAGATACATTGAATGTCAGATGAATTCCACTTAACTCCTCTAGTAACTCTAGTCTATAGGCCACCTCTTATACTCGAGCAATGATTTGGAAAGGCCCTATGGACGAAGCCTGCCAAACATTTCCTCAGATGAGATACGTTGAATGTCGGATGAATTCCACTTAACTGCTCTGGTAACTCCAGTCTATAGGCCACCTCTCATACTCGAGCAATGATTTGGAAAGGCCCTATGTACCTTGGGCTCAACTTTCCCCGCCTTCTAAACCGAATGATACCCTTCAAAGGCGACACTTTCAAAATAACTCTATCACCCACCTGGAATTCAATCGGTCTACGTCGTTTATCACCATACGACTTCTATCTATCTTTGGCTGCCTTCATGAAGGCTTTGATCTTGTCAAGCTTCTCAGTCGTAGCCTTAATTACCTCGACGTTCCCTAACTCTTTCTGACCAATATCGCCCCAACACACGGGTGTTCGGCATCTCGTACCATATAGCATCTCATAAGGGGTCATGTCAATGCTGGCATGAAGACTATTGTTATATGAGAACTCAGCTAATAGTAAGTGGTCATCCCAACTTCCTCCAAAATCGATGACACATGCCCGAAGCATATCCTCCAATGTCTGAATGGTCCTTTCTGACTGACCATCTGTCTGAGGATGATAAGCCGTGCTAATATGCAACCTCATCCCCATAGCATCATGGAATTTCTTCCAAAATTTTGATGTAAACCGGGTGTCATGATCAGACACAATAGACACCGGTACACCATGACGAGTTACAATCTCCTTGATGAATAGATCTGACAACCTCTCGGATGAATATGTCTCACGGATCGGTAGGAAGTGAGCTTTGTTCGTCAAACGGACAACTATCACCCATATGGCATCATACCTATCCGGGGTACACGGTAGCTTCGTAATAAAATCCATGGTGATGTGCTCCTACTTCCATTCCGGTATATCCAAAGGTTGGATCTTCCCATACGGCTTCTGGTGCTCCGCCTTCACTTCCAAGCAAGTAAGGCACTTACTCACATACTCCACCATATCACGCTTCATACCCGGCCACCAATAATCTTTCTTCATGTCTTGGTACATCTTTGTAGCATCGGGATGAATAAAGTATCGAGTCTTATGAGCTTCGTCCATGATGTTCATGCGTAGATCCCCAAAATGAGGAATCCACATTCGTCCAAATCGGGTTCTAACTCCAAGTGTGTTTTCACCTAATTCTATAACTAGATCTCTAATTCTTTCAGAGTTAAGATGATCTTCTTTTAGTGCCTCATCTTGAAACTCTTTGAGTTGCTTCATCACATCAGAGGTCATGATCAACTGGTAAGCCTTCACCCGAATCGGCTTGGGTCTCTCTTTTCGGCTAAAGGCATCCGCCACCACGTTCGCTTTGCCCGGATGGTAATGGATCTCGCAATCACAATCCTATATAAGCTCCAACCATCTGTAAGTCCTCGTTCCCGCGACGCTTACAGTTGGATTCTCATCGCACATAAAACATATATTTACATTCGTATTTCAAAAACATAGCAGCGGAACACTAAAATAATCTTTCATTTCCATATAAATGCTTTTGCAAGTTAATACAACATTCATTACAAAATAGTTTGTTCGCAAAAGAATGCCATCCCAAAAGAGTCGAGTAGCCGCCCGTGCCATCCTCAGCAATCATTACCTGCCAACTAGAAACACATCAAAGTCAGTGTTGCTGAGTGAGTTCTAGTTTTATAAATAAAACTTACTTATCTCTTGTTAAAAACCATACTTTACGTTCATACAATCATACATCATACATATACAGATAACATCATTATTATCTTCATCATCTCTACATTAACTTTCATTCTTTCATACATTCCTACTTTCATTCGTTCAATCATTACTTCCAGTGACATGTACATTACCCCGAACATTGTGCACGAAGTGGGTAACTGGGCCTGAGGTCTTTCATAGACCTCAAACATTAGGCACGGAGCTGACTCCAATACCTAGGGCAAGTACATTCACCATTTATCTTTTCTCTTCTGTTCCGGATCAATACCATATGCTATACCCCGAACATTGTGCACGAAGCGGGTACTGAGCCTAAGGTCTTTCATAGACCTCGAACATTGTGCATGAAGTTGACTCTAGCACCTAGGGGAAGCGGCAAGGATCCCATTACTATGTTCAATCACAAAGATTGGACCCTATTGTGCATCCTTCGAGGTAGCTAACCCGCACACAGTTGAGCTAACACCTTCATTAGGTATACACCTCCATACATTTGCTTGCAAGCCTTCTTACATTCATTTGTTCATTAATGCATGCATTTATTCATCATGTTCCTCTTTCATTATTTTTCGCTTTACGTTACATAATACTTTGGGTTCATTCATTAAAAAAACACGTAAAGCCACAGGAAAGATAAACATACATCGTAATAAGGAACATATCATACACAGACATCAACATCATACAGCGCAACATCATACATACATATCGTGCATAAACATGCAACATCATCATCATCATCATGCGTAACATGCTCTATAAGGTCTCAAAAATCATCTTACATTCTCTTACGGGAACCTTTACGTCAAAACTTACATCTGCACTTTCCCCCGAAAGTCAGAAGTCAAAGTACACTTTCCTCGGGTGCAACAGCCCTATTCAGGCGTATGGACACCCTTCAGTCGCATGGCCTCCATGCGACTGAACATCATGCGAATGAACCAATGCGGATGAACACTCATGCGCATGAACACCCAATCGTGCGAATGGACTAATGCAGATGGACCTCATGTGAATGGGACTAATGCGGATGAGCACTTATGCGACTGGACCTTCAATTGCATGACCTCCATGTGACTGGCCTTTCAATCGTGCGAATAGACCCTCAATCGTGCGAATTGACCCCAATCCTGCGAATGGACCCCAATCGCACCCTATTCGGAAATATGGCCTCCATTCGGTCTACAGTCGGTCGCCTAGCCCTAGCTGATGCAGAATGCAGTTCCAGCCGAACGCAAACTGCCCCTTTCGACTTCCAAACTCATCTAACCCCATTCTAAGCACAAATCGGCCATCCTAAACCTTAGGGATGCATACCACAACACCATTCAAGCACACACAAGCTCACAAACAAGGCTTAAATGGATCATACACACACATACACATACACAAAAGGGTCAAACATGCACACACTCAAAAACCCGATTTTCAGATGTTTTCCAGCCCCAAAGCATTCAAAAACGTTTAAAGGAGGGTCCTAGAACTCACACAAGCAACCACAATGAGTAGAGCTTCGATTTGACTCGCTTCTCAACGATTTTGGCCACTCGAACCAACCCGAACCAATTTTTCTTCCTTTCTCTCTTCTCCTCTCTTTTCTTGGCTGAAATGTGAGTGTGTTGGGAGAGTATGGCTGCCCTCTCCCTACAAATATCACCACATTTCCAACTTTCCTTCGTTGGCGAGTTTGGTCCCTCGACTTTGAGCTTTATTTCTTTTTCTTCATTCGTCGGCTTCAAAATAAATAAATAAATGAGTGTTACAAGTCCACCCCCCTTAAATAGGTTTCGTCCCTGAAACTTGTTATTCTTTGAACAAACGTGGATAATGCTGTCTCATTTTTTCCTCAGTCTCCCACGTCGACTCGGATCCCTTCCTGTGCTTCCACTGTACACGCACAAGAGGAACCACTTTTTTTCTCAGCCTCTTCTCTTTTCTATCGATTGTTGCCACTAGTTGCTCTACATAGTTGAGCCATTCGTCTACTTTGATGTCCTCCAGTGGAACAATCATGTCTTCATCAGCTAAGCACTTTCTTAGATGAGATACATGGAATGTCGGGTTAATTTCACTTAACTCTTCTGGTAGCTCCAGTCTATAGGCCACCTCTCCTACTCGAGCAATGATTCGGAAAGGGCCTATATACCTTGGGCTCAACTTGCCCCGCTTTCTGAATCGGATAATACCCTTCCAAGGTGAGACCTTCAACATAACCCGGTCAGCCACCTGGAACTCAATCGGTCTGCATCGTTTAATGGCATATGACTTCTATCTATCTTTGGATGCCTTCATGAAGGCCTTGATATTTTCAAGCTTCTCAGTCGTAGCCTCGATTACCTCGACGCTCCCCAACTCCTTCTGACCAATATCACCCCAACAAACGGGTGTCCTGCATCTTCTACCGTATAGCATCTCATATGGTGGCATACCGATGCTGGCATGATAGATATTGTTGTATGAGAATTCAGCTAACGGTAGGTGGTCATCCCAACTTCCTCCAAAAGCAATCACACATGCCCGAAGCATGTCTTCTAGTGTCTGAATGGTCCTTTCTGACTGACCATCAGTTTGTGGATGATAAGCCATGCTAATATGTAACCTCGTCCCTATAGCATCGTGGAATTTCTTCCAAAATTTAGATGTAAACCGGGTGTCACGATCAGACACAATAGACACCAGCACACCATGACGAGTTACAATATCCCGGATGAACAGATCAGCCAACCTCTCAGATGAATATGTCTCGCGGATTGGTAGGAAGTGAGCACTCTTCGTCAGACGATCAACTATCACCCATATGGCATCATACCCTTTCAGAGTATGCGGCAACTTCGTAATGAAATCCATGGTGATGTGCTCCCACATCCATTCCGGTATATTCAAAGGTTGAATCTTCCCATACGGCTTTTGATGCTCGGCCTTCACCTGTAAGCAAGTAAGGCACTTACCCACATACTCCACCACATCGCGCTTCATACCCAACCACCAATAATTCTTCTTCATGTCTTGGTACATCTTTGTGGCACCAGGATGAATGGAGCATCGAGTCTTGTGAGCCTCATCTATTGTCTTCACCCGTAGATCCCCAAAACGAGGAATCCACATCTGTCCAAATCGGGTTTTAACACCAAGTGTGTTTTCACCCAATTTCCCAACCAGACCTCTCATCCTCTCAGAGTTAAGATGATCCTCTTTCAGTG
>BJCM01102265.1:0-10904 GCA_018326385.1 Flaveria bidentis
AACTCACGGCAGCAGCAGCTCAAGAAGAGGGTTTTTGGAGTTGCTTTTGGGTGTTATTCTTCCTAACAAGAAGTGTTTCCTATAGAGCTTGGGGTATACAAGCTTGAGAGGACCTCCATTGGTGCTTTGGTCGATTTCTAGCTCAATATCATCCACCATTTTTCATCACATTAGCTGCTGAAAGGTAGTTTATGGCAGCTTCTTTTATGGCTGTCCATAATACGTAGTTTGTGTTATATAGGTAGTTATATTCACATATAAAGATCCTTTTGTTCTTGGGTTTGTTTATAACTTTATAATATCAACAAGAACTCAAATTTTTCAGTTTAAAAATCATGTTATAAAGTTCCAATTCCGCTGCGTTTTTACAAAGTTTAAATGGTTAAACTATGTTTCAAGTTCTAACAAACCCCAAAATTATTTATTTGTATGATCTCATCAAAAAATAAATATGTATTGGTGTTTGTATAGCTTGTTATTGAGTATGACCCGACTTGGATCATAACGTGCTAACCACATCAATCTTGTATGTGTCTTGGGCATATAAGATCCAACAAATTCTCCTCATCTTCTTCAGAAGAATCATTGGGGATGAGATGATTGGACCAGAGTCCTCTCTCTCATCACCAACTTCATGTTCTTGGTTGCTAGATTTCCTCTGCACACTAGCAACCTCAGTTGAGGTGTTAGTGGGATGAATTGTCTTGAGGTATTAATGATGAAATCACTTTCAAAAGTGAGAGCCTCTTCCATATGGACATCCTGAATAGGTTCAGAAGTGTCCACCTCAGTAATGGGTGACTGATGTGGGCTAGACAGAGGAGACTCAGGAGAACATATCTCTCTTTGAGAAGTGGAAAGAAGAGAGAGTCATGGTACTCAATGAAACCTAAGTCTTCATAAGTATAGAACACAAGGTTGGGAATTGATTTGTTTAAGTCCAAAGGCTGGGGATGGTAACTGTCCCCTGAAGGTTGATCACTTGAGTGTTGAGACTCAGAGTGATGGCTTAAGGCATTTGAGCTTATGAACTCATCAGGCTGAGCATAAGGAACCTCAACACTGATCCTTGAAGTAATGGGAGTCGTCTGCTCCTCAGGAGAAGTGGGAGCTCCAGAGTCCACTTCTTCTTATGTGAGTGAGTATATAGGGGCCTGCACAGACTAAATAGTCTGACTAGGGGTTCGTTTGTATTTTCTTTGGTATGTAAGGTGATTTGAGGTTGTTGTGGTGGTTGGGAGGTAGAAGGTGTGGGTTCAACACTAGTTGGTGTTGCTAGGTTGTCACCTTGAGCAATGAGCTCTAACATTTTTGGGGCAAGGTTGTTTTTACCCCAGAGAATCCAAAAGTTGACTTTCTCAAGATTTTAAAGATGTCGGGCTTTATCTGTCCTAGTTTAAGAATATTACATGTTCCCTTTGACTGTGAGCTCAGTTCATAGTTAAGAATTTATTGAACATATCTAGGGAACATGTAGTACTCTAAGGAGTCCAAGTTTGCAAGCAAAATTGTATAAATAAACTAAGAATTCCAGAACTTGATTCCCTGAACCATCCCATTAACAATGAAGAAGAGATCTTTAGGAATATGGTCCTATCCACCATGCTTGTTTGACAAGCTGTGGATAGCCATATGGAGCAGGAATTTCCATTAGGATGAGACCTTCCTTTTCCTGAAGGTCTGTACAGAGAAATCTCCCTCATAGCCCATCTGTGCGAAGGAATGGTTGACAACTTCTTTGGGAAATAACACCTCACCTTCTTCATCATCTAGCTGAAGATGCATGTTGATGATGGCCGGAGTGATGAAAACTGTTCTTCCCTGCACTGTGGCAGACAATGCCTTCTCCTCATTCAGAACGACCTCTTGGCGGGTGTTCCAAAATTCGACCAGATGGTCCTCATTGAGTGGAGGATCAATGGTAAGGGAGGTGAAGTAGTTGGATAGAGCTAAGAAATGGAAAATCTCTGAGACATGTGGATCTTTCTCAGAGTGTAACATAGAAACCTGGTTGTGTTGCTTGTGTTAATGCATGGAGAATTTTAGTTCATTTCTTCGGTTAAGTTTGGCCATTTGGAGAAAGATTATGGATGAAGAAAGATGAATTAAAGTAATTTCAGAGAGAAATTTTGGGGTTTAGGTTTGGAGGAAAAAGGAAGATGATAGAAAGAGGGGGAAACCATTGGGTTTATATGTGAAAAGGATTTAAGACAAAGTTAATGAAAGAGGATAAACTTTGAAATCCGGATGTCGGTCCAACCTCTGAAAAAGTAGTTTGCTTTTGCTCAAAATGTAGTTTTCTTGGAAGTCAAAAAGCTTTCAAAGGTAAATTTTCTTCGGAAGTTTTAAGGAAAAAGCTTCCGAAGCTAAAATGACTTCGGAAGACTTTTCTATGAATTTGAAAATTTTGGATTCGGAAGAAAAATCAAGACTTGAAAGTTTTGTTCAAAAGAACAAAGCTTCCGAGAGTTAATTTGCTTCGGAAGAAAATTGTCCTTGAAAACATATACGTGCTTGAAGGCTCTGTTTAAGCTTCGGAAGATATTTCAAAACTTTTTCTGAAGGTAATTTACTTAGGCAGTTATTTGTTTTAAAGGCATAAGTTTCTTCCGAAGGAAAAATTATCAGTATTCTGAGGAAAATCTTTAAAAATTTTCATCCAAAGAAAACAAGAGCTTATGATAGTGATGAACTAGACAACTTAGGACACACAGATTTTAAGAAATAATAATAATTAGTTTTAAGAAAAACCTACTCAAAATTTATCATCCCAATAGCTTATATAAGATATTTAAATCTGTGTTCATCAAAAGCCATTGTAAACAGATCAATATATTTTTCATGTGTGTGAACTTTGACTAGTTTAATTAATCCCTTTTCAAAATTATCTCTAATTAAATGATACCTGATATTGATGTGTTTTCTCCTTAAGTGTTGCACCAGATTCTCTGTGATAGAGATAGCACTATTGTTGTCTATGTGTATGGGAGTCTCCTTGAAGTTTAATCCATAGTCAAGCATCTGACTTTGAATCCATAGCACTTGAGCACAACAGCTTGCAACAGCAACGTATTCAGCTTCAGCAGTTGATGTAGAGACACAAGATTGTTTCTTGCATTGCCATGAGACAACACTTCCACCAAGAAATTGGCATCCCCCAGACGTAGACTTTGTAGTCATGTTACAACCACCATAATCCTATCTATATAGGCATACAGATTGAAGTCAGAATTCTTAGGATACCAAAGACCAAGTGTTGAAGCACCTTTGAAGTATCTTAAAATCCTTTTGACAGTGATAAGGTGAGACATCTTAGGGTTTGCTTGATATCTTGCACAAATACATATAGCAAACATGATATCAGGCCTACTTGCTATAAGATACATAAGAGACCCAATCATAGCCATGTAAAGGTGTTCATCCACATACTCCCCCTCAAGATCAGGTCCAATGGAGTGGTTTCTTGCTATGAGTGTCTTAGCAATCTTACAATCAATCATGTTGAATCTCTTAAGTACGTCTTGAACATACTTTGACTAACTAATGAATATGCCATCTTCAACTTGCTTCACTTGAATTCCCAGAAAGAAGTTGAGTTCCCCCATGACACTCATTTCAAATCTATCCTTCTTCAACTTCTCAAAGTCCTTGTAGAGCTTTAGATTAGTTGAACCAAAGATGATGTCATCTACATATAGTTGAACTATCATTAGGTCATTTCCCTGTCCTTTGACGAAGAGAGTTCCATCTATAGTACCCCTTCTGTATCCGTATTTGCAGAGATACTGAGATAAAGTCTCATACCACTTCTTGGGTGCCTGATGCAGACCATAAAGAGCTTTGTAAAGCTTGCAGACATACACAAGATGATTAGGGTCTACAAAACCAGTAGGTTGTTTGACATACAACTCTTCATCAATCACTCCGTACAGAAAAGCACACTTGACATCAAGTTGATAGACCTTGAAGTTTTTGGATGCAGCAAATGCCAAGAATATTCTAACAGCTTCCAGTCTTGCTACAGGATCAAAGACATCAGTGTAGTCAATTACTTCTTCTTATGTGTATCCTTGAACAACTAGTCTAGCTTTGTTCTTGATGACAATGCCTTTATAATCCTTCTTGTTCCTAAACACCCATTTGGTTCCAATTGTAGTCTTCCCATGAGTAAAAGGACAAAGATTCCAAACTTTCTATCTTTTGAATTGAAGTAGCTCTTCTTGTATAGCTTCAACCCAACTTCCATCCTTTAGAGCGTCATCAATTTTCTTTGGCTTTATCTTGGATAAGAAAAAAGAGTGAAGACAAACATTTGCTTTATGGGTTTGTCCTCTTGTTCTTACCCCTGTTTCAACATCTCCAATAATGTTAGTAGTGGGATGATACTTGTGGATCCTTAGCTAAGGGATCACAGCAAGTTGTTGAGAGAGATCTAAATTAGAGAAATTTAAATCTGGCATTAATGTTTCTCCCACCACATCAGCACACTTATCAAGAGAGACTTAATCCAATAAGTGTGTGACATCATTGATGTTGTCATCTATGGAGTGGTTGGCAGCATCAAGAAATTCTTGATCACTATCACCACCTCCATCATTTTCTTCTACATTTGAAGTGTTCTTATCTGGTTGTGGAGCCTCTGAGCTGGAATTTGCAGGCATCCCATATAAGGCCCCGTTCCCGGGAAGCCTCACAGTTGGTTAACCATAGCATAAAAGCAGTTTAATAACAAAACATTGCAGCGGAAATAATTAGAAATTTATTTAAAACTTAGAAACCATATTGTACTCATACATTTGTCCTTTAATTGTAAACAAAACACATTACTTGTTCTTAAATTACAATAAAGATTTCATAAACAAGAATGCCATCCATAGCTCCCCATGTAGCTCCGTGGTGCCATCCTCCGCATCAGCACTTACCTGCCAACTATTATGCGTAAAAGTCAGGTTTGCTGCGTGAGTTCTAGTTTTAGGTAAATAAAAAAATATAACTTTATCCTACATATAATGACCATGCATACATAATACTTAACATTTTGATCATAATAAGCATGTTCATTATCTTTCATTCTTTCATATATTTCACTTCATCATAAACGAGATTGCACAAAGCAAAAGCTCCATGTTGATCGACAACGAATGTCGAACCCTGTCGATACACATTTTTCATAGTAGCTAACCCCCGACAGTTGATCCACACTGCAAGGCACATAGCGTGCTCATCAATATAGATCAATCATCATACATCAGACTCACCTAAGTGAAGTCTATCATAGTGCTTGCAAGACTTTACATCATCAAACGGGCCTAGTGGTAACATTCATTAAGTTCCACTTCTCTTTTATATCGTCTTTCACTTTAATATATAATACTTAACTTAATAAGTACAAAACATGGCAAGTACAAGTCATCATAAAACATGATCGACCCTCCGCGGGACATCGGGGGTTCGGGGGCGGCAGCCCCTAATGGGGTCCAAGGGGCAACGCCCCTGGCTGGGGCCGGGCTGCCAGATCAGCGCAAAAAATTTTTATTTTTAACATTTATATAACACATTTCCTTATAAAAAAATCGATCTTCCCGTTAAAACCTCATAAAAACTCGGTCATTTAAAAACGTATATTTAGGGGATCTAGAACTTACCTGGATACCGAGAAAAACTTCTAAACTAAGCTTACAAGGCTAGGATCACACTACACAACCTGTAGATAATTTGACACTTAAATAGGTTAACTTCTGCCTAAATTCGCTGCTAATTTCGCTGCAAGATCAGCAATTTCGTAGCTAGATTCGCCAACAGTTTCACTGCCACCTTCACTGACAGTTTCGCTGCCATTTTCGCTGCCAGTTTCGCTGCCAGTTTCGCCCAACTTTCGTTGGATAACCATGTCTGTGAAACTACCTGCGAAACTATAGTTTCGCACAAAGTCCTCATAGTTTCGTTGTTTGAATATGCAAATTCGCTGGATGCATATACAGTTTCACAGATCCCATAAAAATTATGAACCAGTCCTTTTTTAACCCAAAATCATAACTTTTTACGTCCAATCTCTTAGTTAGTCATCCATGAGGCTATATCTAAGCTTTTTCCATGTTTTCATACATAAAAATGTGACCTTTATACTATTCTTTGCAACTTTTCAAAACCCAAAACCCTAGAATCTGGATTTTATCTATAGAAGGGTTTAAAGGTCGATTGATACGTGGATTTGTTGCTTCTTCCTTTGGTCTTGATGCTCCAACACCCAGATCTTCAATCTCTTAACCTTTGAAGCTTCAAATCTTGAGTTTCCTTCACTTTCTCTCTCTACTTTCTCTCTCTATGAATTTTGGGAGCTAGGGTTCAAAGTGAGGATGGTGGTGGCGGGTTAGGTGGGTAAGATGGCTGGTTTTGGGCCTCTAATCAATTAGACTCTATCCCATAAGCCTCATTAGCCCATAAACCCTTTCCTTCCGTTATTAAATACCCACCAATTAAGCCCATTATCCTCGGCGACTCATTTGGACTTTCCGAGGTGTTACATCCTAGATGTATCAGCTGAATTTGTCATTGTAGTGTTGAAGGAAACTTCATTTGTAGAGGTAGTTAGAACTGGAACCGAAGATGTGTTACTTGAAGGTCTTCTTAGCTCAAATCTTGGGTCAGGATCACATGTAGGTAAGATTTCTACAGATCCTGAAACAATCTCACAAGATTTGTTAAAACAGTTGGTAAATAAATCAAGATCAAACAGCCAATCAGGACCAGAACCAACCACACAGGGTGTGTGTTCATTGAAAGTCACATTGGCTGACTCATCAACAATTCTAGTTCTATGATTGTATGCTCTATAAGCCTTAGCTTGGGAAGAGTATCCAATAAAATGTCCATCATCTGATTTCTCAGCAAATTTGACAAATTGATCTTTGGAATACAAGATGGTGCAAGGACATCCAAATGACCTGAGAAAACCAATGAAAGGTTTCCTCTTGTGCCAAAGTTCATAAGAAGTCTTTCCATGAGTCTTAACCACTAAAACTCTATTATGCACATAGCAGACAGTGTTGACTGCCTCTGACCAGAAGGTGATGGGCAACTTAGAGTCAAACATGGGCAAATTAGAGTCAAACAACATGGTTCTTGCAACTTCAATCAGTGTCTTGTTTCTCCTCTCAACAACACCATTTTGCTGAAGAGTCCTGGGAGCATTATATTGTCTTGTAATACCCTTTTCATCACAAAATTTATCAAGGATTTGGTTCTTGAATTCAGTTTTTTGATCACATATTATGGTTTTGACCTTGTGATCATATTGATTCTTAATCTTTAAGATGAAATTCTTTAGAATCCCAGGAGTCTCATCCTAGTGTAATAGTGTAGGGGAGTAGTGATGGAGTTTCTTTCATTTGGTTTGTGAGATACCTTGTGTTGCTTCCCTTTCAGGCACACCACACAATGATCATCACTTGTAAACTCTTTCTTTGGCATTTTAGTTACTAAAACATTTTTAATAAGTTTGTTCATGTTTTTAAAGTTTACATGGCATATTCTCTTATGCCATAGGAAAGATTAATCACTATTGGCTTTAGACATAAAGCATGAAACTTCTCTAGAGGGAGATGTTTCTTGCAAGTCCATCTTGTACTTTTTCTCTTTCCTGGGGGCTCTAAGCAGGATATGCTCATGAGTAATGACCACCCCAGGCTTGAGAACAATGCACTCATGCTCAGTAAAGAGCATGTTATGACTCTGATCAGAAAATTGAGATACACTGAGAAGATTGTATCCAAGCTCATTGAAAAAGTTTACCTTTTCAATGCCGAGCTTACATTTGTGACCTTGCCCCTTATAGAAATGTAACCATCTTCATCTCCACCAAAAGCAACTGGCCCTCCATCAATCCTTTCAAAGTTCTGGAGTAGTGGCCTATCTGTCATGTACCTGGAACAACCTCTGTCAATGATCCAGACATTCTTGTTTGTCTTGAGCTGTTCCTACATAAAGAAAATGATTAGTTACATTTGGAAACCCAAGCCTTACTTGTATTAGGCTCATTAAAAGAAGTAGAAGGTAATGCAACAGTAATAGATCATATAGTTGTGCTTTGAGAATCTTGTGCTGTTGTTGATGAAGAACATTCGGTCATTTGGTCTTTCTTTGTCTTCCACACTACCTTTGGAAGTTTGGACTTGACCTTCAATACTTCGGAAGCTTTTGAGACTTTGGAAGTTTTGATGACTGGACCTTCAGAAGAGTCTGCAAACACTGTAGCAGACTTTAGTGCTTCGAAAGTATTTCTTTCTTCCAAGACCAAATTTTCTTCCGAAGGCAATTCTCCACTTGCCTTATTCTTTGTTTTGGAGCTTCCGAAGGAAACAAATTTTCCTTCCGAAGCTGAAGTTTTCTTAGAGCTCTTGGAAATCCTTTTCTTGGACATATGGACAATACCTCTTGGATTGTATGGACAATCCTTAGCAAAATGGGAGATACTTTCACACATAACACATTCTACTTTCTTCTTTCCTTGAGCCTTCTTTTAAGAACAAGAATGATCTTGATCACACCCCTTCTCCACCTTCATCTTTGCTGATGCTGAGACAGTCCTTTTAGGTTCAGAACTGTTTTTGGAGTTAGATGATCTAGGCTGTGTAGGAGTGATACACAACAAATCAGTCTTCTTCTTGGTGCTGAGATGATTTGAACATGAACCAGAACTCTTAGTAGAAGAGTTTAGGTTGATGTCTTCAGTCTTCACCACTTTAAATCCTGCAGAGATAAAAACTTGTTTCTGCCTAGAATCAAAAGTGGCCTTGAACTCTTGAGCCTTCCTAGCTTTTTGTTTCTCTTTCTGATCAAGTTCTTTCTCATAGACTTGGTCATCATAGTCTTCTTCTTCTCCTCAGAAGGATAGTGACCCTTTTTAAAATCCTCTTCTTCACTCTTCTCAGAGTGATTCTTCACTATCACTTCTTCATCCTCTTCACTCAAAGGGTCTATGAGAAGAAGCTCATCTTCACAAGTTCCACACCTTGGTTATCTTACAAATAAGATTGTGTGTGGAGGAGCTATATCATTAGATCCCAGTCCCTACTTGTTTTGATAACACACCTTGTTATGCAGGGATAAGGATATCATGTTCTTGAAGGTCTCTTCTTCAAGAACACATTTTTCTGCCTTGGCTTTGTAGATCACAAGCTCAGTCTGGCACTTAGTCAACTTAGTTATAAGATCCTTGATATGAGTCCTATAGTTGTATGCTCATGTTTTAGAACTGAAATGGTTTTCTCTAAGTCCTCTATCTTTAGTTTGTAATCATTTTCAGACTTTCTAAAATCAGCTTTTAAGATGTTCAAGGACTCAGGATCAGATCTTATTTCTAAGTTGTAGGACCTGTATCTGTTAACTTTAGCAATGCATTCAGGGGTACAGAGATATTCCAAATACCTTGGCTTCATCATGATCTATCATCAGTGCTTGGTTTGGAGAAGCATCTTCCACCTAAAAGCTCCAGTCAAAGCCTCCTTCTTCAACTGCAATCGCAGCTTGCTGCTTTGGCTTGTCATTCTGGGTAGCTTTATCAGTGTACTTTGGTCTGAATTATGCTTGACCACCATTTGTATTTGGTGCCTTACACTCCCTGGAAAAATGGCCTATCAAGTTATAGTTGTAACACTTGACCTTGCTTTTGTCCAATCCAAACATTCCACTGGTTGCATTGTTGGGAAACTTCCTTCTTGTCCGCTTGTCGAACTTCTTGGCTCTGTGAGTAAGAAGAGCCATCTTCTAGACTATATGTTGGATCTTGTATGCCCAAGACACATACAAGATTAATGTAGTTAATACGTTATGATCCAAGTCGGGTCATACCCAATAACAAGCTAAACAAACACCAATATATGTTTATTTGTTGATGAGATCATACAAATAAATATTGACACCAATTTAGAAAATTGGTTTTCTAAAACTTTGCTTTTGTAAAAGAACAACATTATATGGATAATTTTTCATGATATATTATTTGTTTTTTTATTTAAACTAGTTAAATAATAACAAATAAAAGTGTGTTCATGTTATAAAATTAAAATTGGTTTTAATTTTATTAACTATGGATTTAAAGGAGTGTATTTTTTATAAAATTAAAATGGGGGGAAACCCTATTTAATTGATGGATTCAGCCGCCCTTAGGGCATTTGTAAGGCCTCGATCCCGGGAAACCTCACAGTTGGTGAATCATAGTGTAAAATCATTTTAATAACAAAACATTGCAGCGGAATTAAATAGACATTCATTTAAAACTTGGAAATCATATTGTACTCATACATTTGTCTTTTAATTGTAAATAAAACATAGTAATTTTTCCTTTAAATTACAATAAAAGATTTCATAAATAGGAATGCCATCCATATCCATCCAAGTAGCCTCCAACCGGTGCCATCCTCAGCATCAGCAATTACCTGCCTACTATTATGCATAAAAGTCAGCTTCGCTAAGCGAGTTCTAGTTTTATAAATAATATAAGAAAATATAAACTTTATCCTTCATATAATGACCACGCATACATCATAATACATAACATTTCTTGCATCGTATAAGCATGTTCCTTATCTTTCATTATTTCATTACCTTTCACCTTCATCATAAAAAAGATTGCACAAAGCAAGAGCTCCATGTTGATCGACAACAAATCTCGATCCCTGTCGGTACACATGAAAATGGTAGCTAACCCCCGACAGTTGATCCACACTGCAAGGCACATAGCCCGCTCATGAATACGGATCCATCATCATAAATCAGACTCACATAAGTGAAGTCTATCATAGTTGTTGGGGATCGACGATCTAGTTTGATCAATTAGGTTATAATATGCAGCGGAACCGTACTAAAATTAGACGAAATTTAAGCAAGAATACTAAGAATATTCA
>BJCM01102266.1:0-13293 GCA_018326385.1 Flaveria bidentis
ATCCCATTATTTAAATTAACAAGGTAGTCAACATTTGACAATTGCAACCTTTTGCAACTTCTAGCTTTATGGGATCGGTTAAACATCTTATGTTTAGTTGGCATGTAAAATCCCATCAACACCATTGTACACCATGCTTCGATGACCCTATGCACATGGTTTCCAATTCAAGTCGTCCTACTTACACACATGTGTGAGTTTACACATACAAGTGGTTAGGTGACCTTTATCACACAAATATGCTAAGCCCACCTCAAACACACAAGTTCCCTAAAAGTGGTTAGGTGACCTTTATCCTACAAATAGTTCTCAAGTGATTCAAGTGTCGTGTAAAAGGAATGAGTTAAACTTGTTTCCAAAGGGATTTTAGTTTTCATTAATTCTAGTTATGAGAACTCTATGTACCTTGTATTTGCATAGTTTCAAATACATGGTACCCTATGGTTCTCTTTTAGTAAAAAACCCCTTTTATTAGAATCATTAATCCTTTAATAACCTTATATTAGTCACTTAATTATTAGGAACCATAAATTTTCACCTTATTTTGTTTGTTAATAAGTTTGTTATGCATATCCATATATCAAACAACCATCATATAACAAACAACGAAACACGCATAATCAAACAATCACAAATGCATAACCATAGCCACTAAGTTGACAACACTTGTTAGGAATCACAAGTTTTGTCATTTGGTCTTTCCTAAGGGTTAATCACAACACACAAAATAAGATCTCCAAAGACCCCCACTTGAACTTGCATCCAAATGCTTCAAGTCCTTCTCTTTGTGTCTTCCCTTTGTGCTTCCAACTTGTGCATATTCTTTTACAAAATTTATATCCTAATAAAAATTTTCTAATAAAAGAAAATACATTTAATATATCTATTACATCACCATTGAATGAATAAATAAATTACAACCATTAAAAAGCACAAAAAATAATATTACTACCCATAAAGAATGAAATCAACCAAAACCAAATCAACACAAGGTCAAGGCTAGGTTATGCACCAATATGAAACAACATATGCAACATCCAAGAACCAAAATAAATCCCCATTTAACCGTTAATTTTCAGCCAACATAAACCAAGAATTTAGGGTTTTTGTCCAAACAAAATATAATCAACCATTTGACATCTTTCTTTCAAGGTTTAATCATAAGCATGTAGATATAACCTTGAAAGATTGGAGATTCATCATATCATCACAAAAAATCCCATATTAGGTTGTTAAAGTCCAATGAAACCAATTTTACAAGGACAAAAGAAGCTAGTCATCCACATATCCGGCTCTAGACGCCAATGTTGAGTTTGTTGGACACATTTTAAAAGTTGTTTAACCAGTTAAACATGAAAAACGCAGCGGAAACAAACCTTAATATTATGTTTTGTAAACTGAAAATTAAGAATATAACTTAGCAACAACAAACCCGAGAACATAGGATCAAATATATGTGAATCAACTAGCTATCAAGAAGAAATAACAACCAAAACAACACATATGAAACTACCTTTGTAGAGCTGTCAAAATGTGTGATTTGATGAAGATGATGATGTTTTTGAAGGACCAAAACACCAAGGATAGGTGTTCTCAAGCTTTCATACACACAAGCATCAAACAATGACCTTACATGCTAGGAATTGTACACCAAAAACGACCAAGGAGCTACTGTAAAACACCTTTCAGCCATGAACTCTTTCTTCAAAAGAGAGAGTTTGGTTCCTTTGGTCTATTGCATGTGAGAGAGAGAGAGAGAGAGAGATAGAGTGTTGAGTGTGAGACTAGTAAATGAAATTGTGGTTTCAAGAAACAAATGAACCAACCCCTTTGAAAGGGGCAACCGAAACTCTCTTAAAATTGGGGTTTCCTCCCTAATTTTGTCTACCAATTATTTTAACTAGTAATTAAAATAAGTTATGTAATCAACCTTTTAATTATATAACTTATACATACTTTTATTACTTGATGTTATTTAACCAATTTAAATAACATTACAAATAATATCCATGAACAAAATATCCCTATAAGTTGTTCCATCTCATATGCAACTTATTTAGAAAACCCATTTTCTAAATTAGTGTAATTATTTAACTGCATGATCATATCATCAATTAAATATTAATTGGTGTTTGCTAAGCTTGTTATTGGGTATGACTTGACTTGGATCATGACGTACTAACCACATCAATATTCTATGTGTCTTGGGCATAAAGAATCCATTATATGTGACAACAATAAGATAAAAGTTGATCTCAAAGCTTACACTATACTCACTCAAGCACTAAAAATGGATGTGCTAAAAAGGCTAGAAAAGTATGGAACTTCTAAAGTTGTTTGGAATGCACTGTTGATGATGTGTGAAGGTAGTAGTGAAGTGGCTAAAATTAACAAAGACAAGCTTGTTAATCAATATGAAACCTTTCATCACTCCAAGAGGGAGTCGATCTCTAAAAAGTTGCATATATTTGTCCACCTGGTGAAAGATTTAAAGATCATGGGGGTAATATAAAAAGTCAAAGAATTGAACAAGATGATGCTTAACGGTCTTCCAGAAAGTTGGAAACAAAATGTTACAATGCTGAAAAACACTCTTGATCTAGAGAGTACCACCTTGGACATCATGATTGCCAAAATCGAAGCTCTTGAACTTGATGAAAGGAGCAATAATCTTGTTGGACCTCAAGTTATTGAAGCTTATAAATTTATATCAGACACTCACTCTGTGGAAAATGCATTCCTCACTGAGGATGATGATTTTCTCTCCTCAAGAAATCAAATGAAGAAAACCAGTTTCATTGCTGCTTTATCAACAAACAAGCCATCAACTTCATCTTAACCATCAAGGTTCATTGCAACTCCCTCAACTACTCTTGAAAACTCAAGATCAGAAGAGCAAAAGGCAACTTACAATGCCTTTATTGCTACCTTTGAAGCTTACCTAGGAGGCAGACTCACTTTGGCCCATCTCATACAAGAAGATTTAGAAGAAATGGATGCAGATGATATGGAAGAAATGGATTTGCAATGGCAAATGGCTATGATTGCAATGAGAGGCAAGAAGTTCTTTAGAAAAAGGAGAAAGCTTAGCTTCAATGAAAACACCAAACATGTAATGGCAAATCCAAGGTAAAGTGTTTTAACTATTATATGACTGGCCACTTCTCCAGAGAGTGTAATGCTCCTAGAGGAAACAACAACAATTTCCAAAGGAATTCTCAGGGTCAGTTATCTTCACAACCAAGCACAAGCTCTCACTCCAACAATCAACAATAGTAGTACCATCACTAACACCATCAACAACCATACCAGAGTCAACCACAACTGTCAAATCAAGCACATGGAAGTAGTCAGACATCTTCAAATACTCTTTCATCAGACAAGATGGAGTGTGCAATTGAAGTTTGTATGCAAATGAAGTGAAGCCTCAATTTCAAAATCATGCACTCATGGCTCACATCAATGATGTTCCAACTCCTATGCCATCTGAGGTAAAATCCAGCCTGTGTAGTGATAAATGCATTACTGAAATACAAGGTTATCATGAGCATAATCATAAATTGGCTGTTAAAATAAAAGAAGAAAAGATCAAGTCAGAGATGCTTAAAAGAGAAATTAAAGGCTTTAAAATTAAAATCAAATCACTTATCTCTGACATTGAAAAATTGTATGTTTAAAATTACACTCTACTCTAGCAGCTGAGAATGAGCAACAAACTAAAAAGATAGCTTAATCAATAGCTCAACAACCACTTACTGAAGTGAAACTTGAAAAGTTTCAAATGTCTTCAGTCTACTTGCAAGAGATGCTAGATTCACAAAAGAATTCCAAGGATATGACTGGGATTGGGTGTAACTTTTTTCCCCCCACCTTACAATGACAACTACACTGTCATGCCTGAATCTGTCACACTCAAAGATTAAAATGAACCTAACACTATTGAACCAAAATCAATAGTAAAACAAGTTATAAATCCTTGAAATAAACCAAATGTTTATATCGAAACAAATGAGGAGAAACTTAAATTAGGTCACCTAATTAAAATCAAGAATGTCCAGACAAGAGAATGTCATTAAACCATCAAGCCCACTCAAAGCCCTTGTCCCATTTCTGAAATTTATACTTGCAATTTTAAAGGAAAAGAAGAAAGTCGTGGCTTTGGTGAAACCTTTTGCTAAAAGCAGTTCTGATTATGAGATTAAATCTCCAAAAAATTCAAGCAAATCAGACAAAGTTTCACTACCAAAGAATAGCAAAAGTACACTGATTTCAAAACCTAAAATTCAGTCAGAGCCTCAATCATCAAAATCAAACACAAGGAGTAGGTTTTGACATCTGCAATAAGGATCATGTAAATCAGTTTGAACAGGAAGTCAAGAAAAGGTTGAGGAAACAAAAACAACCTATACTAGTCAACAAAAGTAGTGTTATGCAACAAACTACTAAAAAGGTTGATTTTGATTCTCCCTTAAATCAAAGATTGCTACTCGACTAAGAACGGGTAAATCTACTAAGTCAGCAATAGCAAAATCAGATTCAAGAAGCAAACATATGTATTAAGACATATATGAAATTTCTAATTGTAACACCACAACCCAAGAAGGCTAATGTGGCACTATCACGGTAATCAAAAGACTTCTTATCCAGATTTCCACTCTTCACTCCCCTCCAGATGACCCTGCTGACCTGACGTGCATGAAAAAATAGCATGCCTGAGCATAACAATCAGTGAACGGAATGACAGATAATAAAAATTAACAGATATAATGATGACATAGAAAAACATATTATCAAATAGAACATAACCCGAGCTAATAATCATATCATTTAATAACTGAACAAAGGGAGTAGAGGCAGCAAGCCCATGAATCAACGTGAAATGGAGTATGGGCAGATATACAAACCATTCACCAGAGTCCTAAATGGCGTGGTGTGCAACAATCCATCAGGAAATACATGACTAACATAGGATTGATCCACACGCCTCTGAGGAAATAATAAAAAACAGGATGCCCAATATAAATTTAGAGTCCTCCTATAAAGACGATGTGATCTCAACTCACCATCACTGTTGGTGCCACGTTATTGATGCCGCAATAATGTGTCTTGGTCACCCCCCAAGATAAGGAGAGCTCGGGTAACAAATTACAAAAATATAAAGTAGTCTAGCTACTTATTACAAAATCAAAAGCAAACTAACTACGTATGACATGAATCAAAACTAGAGATGAGCAGGAATCAAATATGAGACAAGAATCAGGAATCTGTACCTTAACCAAAATGAAGAAACACAGATGTCGTTGTTGTTCTCAAATCGTGCTAAAACCTACACTTTAGTTATCCTGGATTAAAATCATTGGATTTGATTAACCATTTTCATACGTTGATTAGTTGGTGTTCCGACAACAGAGATCATTTGTGAGTTAGTGAACAACTCGATGGTAACTTATATATATTACATAATTGCTTGTGACAATCAACCCGGTGAATAACCTTTTAATCTTGTGTAATTATTGTTTACCTTGAGCTATACCAAACTATAGTATATTTTTTTTACTCTTAAATCCATTGAATTTTCAATTCAGTAACTTTATTAGTTAATTTAATTAACAAAATATGTTATACACCCCTGTGCATTTCGAACCACCACTATCAAATTGAAAGACTTATATAGGCTTTAAGAAAGAAAGATGGCACTAACCCAACATTCAAATAATAGTGGTTTTTACGTCTAATATTTGACAACACTTTGGTTAAGTGTGTCTGTGTGTATAGGGTTATAATCGAATGTAAATGAGAGAAAACTCAACTCTAGTTTGTAGGTGCATAGGTGTCCAGAAAGAAACTGGTGCGGTACAAGAAAACAAAACAAATAACATAATATCAAATCTTTAAAAGTCATGAACAGATTTCATCAACCTAGTTGAAACTTAATTATTAAGTTTGAAAGTATTAAATTTATATAATACTAGTGACCCATGTTAGCAAATTCATTAAAGAAGATGCAACTCACATCATGCATGTAATCCAATTATTACTTCGTTCAAGAGATTCTAATTTCGTGAATTGCCGGAACAGTCAAACCTTATGAACATTATTAAACGACCTAATTTAGTTTTCTTTTTACCTCGAGTAGTCGACTACACCAAACTGGATCAAAGGAGAACTTGGTGAACAAGAATGGTTGTTGTAAGGCCCTGTTACCGGGACGCTTACAGTTGGATTCTCATTGCACATAAAACATATATTTACATTCGTATTTCATAAAATCGTAGCGAAAAACTAAAACAATCTTTGATTTCCATGTAAATGCTTTTGCAAGTTAATACGACATTCATTACAAAACAGCTTGTTCGCATTACAATGCAAAAACATTAATCAAAAGAATGCCGTCCCAAAAGAGCCGAGTAGCCGCCTGTGCCATCCTCAGCGATCATTACCTGCCAACTGGAAACACATCAAAGTCAGCGTTGTTGAGTGAGTTCTAGTTTTATAATAAAACATACTTTTCTATCGTTAAAACCATTCTTTATTTTCTTTCAAATCATATTGCGCTTTACATTCCTTCGTGACCATGCAATATACATACACATTGATAATATAATTATTATCTTCCATTACATTCGTTAACTTTCGTCCATCTTATACGTTCGTCCTCCCGAGTCTGTTGCGATAACAGGGTCGCTCACCTCATTAGCAATCCCAACGATTGCACGCTATCCGAGTCTGTTGCAACCATAGGGTTGCTCACCACATTGCCAATCTCAATGATAGCACGCTATCCGAGTCTCTTGCAACCATAGGGCTGCTCACCTCATGGCAACTTTACGATAGCAAGCTATCCGAGTCTGTTGCAACAACAGGGTTGCTCACCTCATAGTAATCTCAATGATTGCACACTATCCGAGTCTGTTGCAACAACAGGGTTGCTCACCTCATAGCAATCTCAATGACTGCATACTATCCGAATCTATTGCTACAACAGGGTTACTCACCTCATAGCAATCTTAATGATTGCACACTATCCGAGTCTGTTGCAACAAAAGGGTTGCTCACCTCATATAAGTACTTGCAAGCCTCTTCCTTCGTTCATTCAATGTTCAATAATGCATGCATTCTTACTTCATGTTCCTCTTTCATTATCTTTCACTTTACGTTACATAATACTTCATTTCATTTATAAACATGACACGTAAAGTCACAAGAAAGATAAACATACATCATAATAAGGAACATATCATACACAGTCATCATCATCATACAGGGCAACATCATACATACATAACATGCATAAACATGCAACATCGTCATCATCATGCCCAACAAGCTCTCTAAGGTCTCAACAGTCATCTTACATGCTCTTACGGGACCCTTTACATCAAAACTTACATATGCACTTTCCCCCGAAAGTCAGAAGTCAGTCTTCACTTTCCTCGGGTGCAACAGCCCTATTCAGCCGTATGGACAGTCGCATGGCCTCCATGCGACTGAACATCATGCAAATGAACCAATGCGGATGAACACTCATGCGAATGAACACCCAAACGTGCGAATGCACAATACGGATGAGCACTTATGCGAATGGGACTAATGCGGATGAGCACTTATGCGACTGGACCTCCAATCGCTTGACCTCCATGCGACTAGCCTCTCAATCGTGCGAATGGACCTTCAATCGTGCAAATGGACCCCAATCGCACCCTATTCGGCCGTATGGCCTCCATTCGGCCTCCAGTCGGTCGCCTAGCCCTAGCTGATGCAGAATGCAGTCCATCCCGACTACAGCCGAGGGTTTTTGGTCTCCAAACTCATCTAAACCCATTTTATGCCCAAATCGACCATCCTAAACCTTAGGGATACATACCACAACACCATTCAAGCACACACAAGATCACAATCAAGACTCAAACGCATCATACGCATACATATACATACACAAACGGGTCAAACATGCACACACTCAAAAACCCGATTTCAGATGTGTTCTAGCCCCAAAATCGTTTGAAAACAAGTAAAGGTGGGTCCTAGAACTCACCCAAATGACCACGACTAGTAGAGCTTCGATTTGACTCGCTTCTCAACAATTTTGGCTACTCGAACCAACACTTTTTCCTCTTTTCTTCCTTTCTCTATTCTCCTCTCTTTCTTTGGCTGATTTGTGAGTGTGGGGGAGAGGGTAAGGGTTGCCCTCTCCCTTATATACTCCCACTCACCTGAATTTCTTTCATTGGCGAGTTTGGTCCCTCGACTTTAGACTTTATTCCTTTTTCTTCTTTCGTCGGCTTCAAAATAAATAAATAAATAACCGGGTGTTAAAGTTCTTCGTTGCAGTTGTTAATGAAACAAGCTAGCCAATCAATCACAGATCAACTCTGACGAAAACCGGATTGAAAAATAAAGATAAAAGTCACTCTTTCTACCTACCTTCGGGTTGAAAACAAAGTGGATGAGTTCAACCGGAGGGGTTGTTGTTAGTTGCAACAACAAATGATTCAACAAAGATGGTGAGATGCGATAATGTGTTGGTCGCTAATAAAAACTAATCGAAAGTCGGCAAGATTCGGTAGCCTCACGAATGCTCTCAAGCTCTACACAGTTTCGAATCAAAACCTAACAATAGAAGGTGTTGTCGTGGCCCTCACAATCGCTCGAGACAAGAAACGAGAAGTGAAAGTGAAACAACTAGATGGAAGAAAAAAATGATGGGTTTGTGAGATGTGTTTTGGATCTGATGGGTATAAATTGGCTGAATTATGAGAGATTTACATCCCATCTATTGTGTGTTTGTTGCAGCCAAACAACCACAGATCCATGGAAACCAATTTGCCGAACAACCGGCGATGATAGAGTCAAAATAGTAAGCCAGTACCGTTGGTCAAACATTGACATCTTGATTTTGACTTTTCCTTTCAAATCCCTTTTATTTTCCTTGAGGTATTATATTATTATTATTTTTATTATTATTATTATATTTTCTTTTGAGTATTATAATTCTACCTCCGTTAAAAAAATTTGACCGCAAAATTTCTAGGTATAGATCAAACGATGATGATGACATAACCTATACGGAGTGAAAAAAAATTAACTAAGTGAATGGAATACTGATAAACATTTAGATGCGGGGACAAAACTAATAAAGTAAACAGAGTCGTGTAATAACTATTTGGATAATCAGAAACAGATAAATGAAAAATTGCAACTTAAAGTCATGATACATCAAATAAAAATACACAAGCAAAGTTCTAAGATGCAAATAGAAGTGAATATTACGGATGGATAGTATCTTCCATCTCCCATGTAGCTTCACATTCAAAATGATTCTTCCATAATATCATAACGAAAGGAATGGTCTACTCTGGGCTTCCTTTAACTTTTCTCGAGCAATAGCAAGTTTCTCATTGGTAACTTGTACTAATTTAGGTCCTTGAATAACTTTTTCACCGACCTCTTTCTAACAATTGGGCGCTCTACATTTATGACCATATAACATTTTGAAAGGTGCCATGCCAACGCTAGCTTGCCAACTATTATTATAGGAAAACTTGACCAAACACAAATACTCAATCCAATTCCAAGTCCATTCTAGGGCACACGCTCGAAGCATGCCCTTGAGTGTCTGAATAGTACGTTCTGACTGGCCGTCTGTCTTAGGGTGAAACACCGTGCTAAACCTCAACTTAGTACCCCACACAGCTTGTAAGCCATTCTAAAAACGAGAAGTAAACCTTGGGTCTCGATCAGAAACAATGGAGACTGGAGTTCAATGAAGTCTGATAATCTCTTGCGTAAACACTTTTGATAGTTTTCTAACAAAGAATTCTTGTTGAATTTGAAGAAAATGAGTTGACTATGACAATCTGTCAACCACAACCCATATCGCGTCATTTTTTTTAATGTTCTTGGTAACCCTGTCATAAAATCCATAGAAATATCATCCCATTTCCATACAGGAATAGGTAGTGGCTAAAGCAACCCACTAGCTCTTCGATGCTCAATCTTGACCTGCTAACAAGTAAGACACCTGCTAACAAATCTAGTCACATCCTCTTTCATACCATTCCCCCAGAAGTTCTGACGAAGATCACTATACATCTTAGTAGATCCAGGATGGATAGAGAACAGAGAATTGTGTGCCTCGGCTAATAACGATTCTCGAATAGAAGAATCATTAGGCACACACAAACGTTTGTCATACCAAATTACTCCACGCTCATCCATTCTGAATTCTAACTATTTTCCATCATCCAACTTTTGCACAAATTGTCCAAAGCTCACCATCGTCTTTCTTTGCTTCTTTGATCCGAGATACACTACTAGAAAATAAGGCTAATGCAACTTTTTATAAGTAAATTTTTTAAATGAGTTGCATTTTACTCGAATGCAACTTTGTTGAATATAAAAGTTGCATTAGCATATCGAATGCAGCCGTCTTCATAAAAAGTTGCAATAGAATATTGAATTTGCAACCTTTTTAGTTTAATTGTTGCAAATTGTATTGAATTTGCAACTTTGTTATAAAGGTTGCAACTTTTGTATGATTAAGTACTTTCAAATAAAAACATTATAATTGTAATAAAGTTTCACAGTTTAATACTATTTTGGTTTAGTATTTGATAATTAGTTAATATTTCATTGTAATAAAATAACATGGTCATGAAATTGTGAAAAAAGTAAATAGCTTATGAACTAAAAAAACATTTTTAAATTAGCACCCAAGATTTGAACCTAGGTATCTACATACATAAGACAATGTCCAAACCATTAAGCTAATAAAGAAACTTCTAAAATATTTCTTTGTTTGTTTAATTAAACCTTAGAAAATAAAAACCCATTCATGCTCCTTAGTTGTACAAGCTGAAAATTAAGTTGTATATGTAAAATCAAACCCAATTTAGTCGCTCAATCAGTTGGTGGATCTCAGCCTTCAAGAGTCACACAATCGATTAGTTTAGGTTGTTATGAATCACCAAGGTAACACACAAAACTCCTTCAATTCAATCAAACAAGTTGCCTGTATCTCTTATATTCGATCGACCAGGTTGCCTTGCCTCAAAATTCGATCAATCAGGTTGTTTCTTCACTACCATCCGGCAAAGCCAATGTGGTGGCGGATGCCCTTAGCCAAAAGGAGAGGCCCGAGCCAATTCGGGTGAAAGCATATCAACTGATCATGACCTCTGATGTAATGAAGCAAGTCAAAGAGTTTCAAGATGAGGCACTGAAAGAAGATCATCTTAACTCTGAAAGGATGAGAGGTCTGGTTGGGGAATTGGGTGAAAACATGCTTGGTGTTAGAACTCGATTCGGGAGAACGTGTGTTCCTAGTTTTGGGGATCTACGGATGAAGATTTTAGATAAAGCTCACAAGACTCGATACTCCATTCATCCAGGTGCCACGAAAATGTACCAAGATATGAAGAAAGATTATTGGTGGCCGGGTATGAAGCGCGATGTGGTGGAATATGTGAGTAAGTGCCTTACTTGCTTACTGGTGAAGGCTGAGCATCAAAAGCAGTATGGGAAGATCCAACCTTTGGATATACCAGAATGGAAATGGGAGTACATCAGCATGGATTTTATTACGAAGCTGCCATAAAATCCAAAAGGGTACAATGCCATATGGGTAATTGTGGACCGTCTGCGAAGAGTGCTTACTTCCTACCGATTCGCGAGACATATTCATCCGAGAGGTTGGCTGACTTGTTCATCAAGGAGATTGTAACTCCTCATGGTGTGCCGTTGTCCATTGTGTCCGATCGTGACACCTAGTTTACATCTAAATTCTGGCCGAAATTCCATGATGCCATGGGAACAAGGTTACATATTAGCATGACTTATCATCCTCAGACTGATGGTCAGTCAGAAACGACCATTCAGACCTTGGAGGACATGCTTCGGGCATGTGTTATTGATTTTGGGGGAAGTTGGGATGACCACTTACCGTTAGCTGAATTCTCATACAACAACAGCTATCATGCCAGCATTGGTATGCCACCATACGAGATGCTATACGGTAGGAGATGCAAAACACCCGTTTGTTGGGGTGATATTGGTCAGAAGGAATTGGGGAGCGTCAAGGTAATCAAGGCTATGACTGAGAAGCTTGAGAAGATCAAAGCCCTCATGAAGGCAGCCAAAGATAGTGTTAGGACCTTCGACGTATGGTGTACTAACTGATTCAACGTGAAACCAGATCAAATAGTGCAAGATATTCATGACATATTACATTGAGATCAGGATCTAGGTACATATATGTATCAACAAACTCCCCCTTGGACCTAGATCTAACTATTGTCTAATATCTTTCATAATTTCCTCAAACTTCTTGTACTTAGCTTCTTTGGTGACTCCTGTATTAGTTAAGCACTATAGCGGACAGCCTACACATAATTGAAAAAAATTAGTTAAGGAGGGGGACCCAAGCCTTGACTGGCTTGGGTTTCCTAGAGGCATCACACATTATGAACTCAACCCACTGTCCTTTATCGGTTGGTGGTACGTCAACCTTCAACTTGTCACAGCTTTCAGACTCTTCAGAATTTTTGACTTTCCACAAACCATTCTTATGAAAGGATTGTTTGTGGTACACATTTGACTGATTGACAGTTTGAACCTTAGGTTTAGTCTCCAAAACAGGTTTCACCTCAGGCATCACTGACTTGTCATTGACTTGTCTGTGTTGTCTATGGTGTTAAGGAGATGTATAAGACCTAGCAGGTGTGTTAGACCTAACCGGAGTCTTAGATCTCTGTTTTGGAAACTGTTTAACATCCTTGTCTAGTCCAATTTTAATTTTTGGTGTCTGACAGCGAGGACAATTTGAAGAGATATGACCTCGTTGACCACAAGTGTAACAGGATCTCCATTCAAAAGAACTAGGAGATCTCTTATGGGGTGGGGAGTAAACCGCAGGTAAGGACATTTTGGTCTCATTTCTCTGATTTTCACCTTCCTTGACAAATTTTACTTGTTTAACATTCTGATTTATTTGTCTTACAAGATGATTGTTATCTTGTTTAACCGATTTAGTTTGAGTGGTTTTGGAAATCTTAGATTGTGTGATAACAGATTTTGAACCCAAACCAAGAGATGCTTGAACATTCACTTCCACCCGATTTTTAGTGATGTTTTTACCAGTTGTGCCTAATGGTGATGTTTTCTGATCAGTAGCCGGAGAAATAGGTTTAACTGCTGTGTCCGGATCTCTGACCAGAGGAGTAGTCACCACATGATCCTTTATTGGATCATTATTAATCGGACGGTGTTTGGTGTTCAAAAGAATCTCATGTGGTG